>PVIA01007193.1:0-86765 GCA_004024845.1 Tonatia bakeri
TAGGCAGCATTAGGGTTGTTAGGGATTTCTGTTTTGTGGTCAGCAAATCATTTCATGCAGAATCAGAGGCATCGTGCAGATTTTTTGTTATAACACACAGGTATCCAAAAATCCCACCACCAATAGGAGGGACATGCATACAGGACGAGATAGACAGGAGATCCGGCCACAGTGGCCTCTGCTGTGCAGATGCGTCTCACCTGTCCCGACTGTGTCAAGGGTCGGCTGTTGGTCAGCTCCTGACAAAGGTGGTCTAGTTTCCGTCTTTGTTTTTTAACTTAATCTTTACTGTATTTTTGTTCATTACCTTCAGTCCCCTGACCCCCTCCCCCCGCAGCAGTCACCACACTGTGATCATGTGCAGGAGGCCTTTCTCCTGGTTTCTCTTTGCTGAGCATTTCTGTCCAGTTTTCCAACTCTCACATGCAATGAACAGACCGTCTTTACCCCACTGTGTTCCTCTGTTCCCTATAAAGAGAAATCGAGGTGTGGGCTTATTTCTGTGCTCCCCAGTGTGTTCCGTAGGTCTACATGCCTGTTTTCATTTCAGTACGAGGCCGTCTGATCACCATGGCCTTGCAGAACAGTCAGACACCAGGCGAGTGATGTCCCCACCGTTTTGGTTGGAAACGGAAATGGTAATGGTGAGAGATAAGCGTCTGGGAACCCATTTCCGAAGACAGAAACCCTGGGTTGACAGATTCAGATGGAAGTGGGTAAACAGCCAGGCAGACGGGCGTTTGGGAGGAAATCTAACACCTTTTTGTCGACTCTGCAAGTCCCATGTGTGCTGTGGGACCATGGAGAGTGTCTGCATGTGAGGAAGAAGCAGGATTCACCAGCAGCCTGTGGGGGGGGGGGGGGGGGGGGGGGGCTTACCTGGGCAGGTGGTGGGCCTTGGTCCTGCCCCCATTTCTGAGGCTTGGTTGTGGAATCCCACCTGGCCAGCCTGCCCCCTGCCAAGCAGGTGCAGAGACGGGCGCCCTGGGAAGTGCTGGGTATAGCTGTCACCAAGGCCACGTGCAGCCATGGGCCGTGGCGTCACCCCCACTGACACCCAGTGCGAGCCTCTATGGAGTGCCCCTGGGACTTCGCCCACGTCAGCAGTGGCCCACAGATGCCCCTCCCCCGGTTTTCATGTCCCACATCTCCCTGTGTCTCCAGGCAGAACCCCGTGTCCAGAGAGTGGCTGGGACCCGGGAGCCGCATCCACACTCCCACAGAGGGGTGGACCTGAAGCCCCACGCCCCTCCCCACACAGCGCCCTGAGTCATGGCAGGGCCAGGGCCAGCTTCTGGGTGCTGCTCACCGAGAGGCCATGCCCTGTCCTGGGAGACACAGGGGCAGCCCTGCCGCTGGGGAGGGAACCTGGACCACATGAAACTCCAGCCTTAAAAATGCTGCCACTTCGTGCCCAGCAATTCCACTGTGAGGGATGGGCCCCGAAGACCATGCATCACAGCCCTGGTCCGAGGCTGGGCGTCAGGGTGGTGTGCCGAAGCCAGAGGTCACCAGTTCGGTTCCTGGACAGGGTCTGTGCCCGGGTTGTGAGTTCAGCCTCCATTCTGGACACATGCGAGAGGCAACAGATGGAGGTTTCTCTCTCACGTCGATGGTTCTCTTCCTCTTTCTCCGTCCCTCCCCCCTCTCTAAAAATAAACACCTCTCTTCAAAGACGTCACCAACTTCAGAGGGGACAACTCCTGATGTTAGAGACGCTGACCAGGAGTGACAGGGAGAGAGACTGTGCAGAAAGTGTGTCGAATCTGGGGACAGTGCTGTCGTGGTTCTAAGCGCAGGGGCCCAGTGTGTGGGAACGTCAGGGTGCCCACTTCTCAGAGACAGCGTGTGATCCCACACCTTTAGGAAGATCAATGGCACCTTTTGATGCAAGCAGTGAACTGAAAAAGCAGAACCGGATGGGACAGTAGGGCCCGGGAGGCTGGGGGTAAAGGGCTGGGTGCCCTTCGTGTTTCCCAGCCAGAGGACCCACGGAAGGGTCTAGGGAGGGGCTCTCTCAGGGGGTCCCCATTGTTCCAGTGGGGCCGGCTGCCAGGTCCTGTGACCCCGGGCCTGAGGGGGTGCCCAGCCGTGCTACACCTGCCCAGGTCAGAGGTCACCTTCATAGATGAGCGACTGCCCACCGCCACCTCCCTGCAAACCCCATGGCAGGAGGGTGGGCTTAGAAAACTGCCCCCACTCGGCCAAGCCACAGGATGCTCGCATCGGTAAAGTCTAGTCCAGGCTCCCGCACAGCCCAGCCTTCCCCGCAGGAGGCTCACGGCCGAGGAAGGCGGTGATGTCACTCACGGCGCTATAAGAATTTTTAACATGTGACACCTGACCTGTTGTTAGTCAGGCCACTGACCTCTTTTCCCTTTGAAGGGCAAATAAAAAATGAGCACAGACGACACAACACTAGCTGTCTGGTGTGAATGGATCAAAATTATACCAATTTTGTTCATCAGATCAGCCAAAAGCACAATTTATTTTCTGGTGTGATTCGCTTGCATGTGCCGTGAGGGGAAAAATGGTGGACGTGGTGGGTTTAAGGTGACACGTGGCGCTGTGGGCACCCAGTCCCCACCCCTCCTGGGGACCCTGGCACCGAGGGGCTACTTGTGCCCTTCACTTGGCTTCCTGTGGAAGAGGACCCCCAGCATGTCTGCCAGCTGCTGCGGACGTCTCTCCTGGCTACTGGGGACCTTGGGCAGCTCCTCGGCTACATGGAGCCCAGGTTACAGGTAACGACCTTCACCCTGCAGAACAGCTTCCACGGCCACGTGCATGACATCTTCTTCTGGTTGCGAGGTATCAAATGCCTGCAGTCCTTGGTCACCCCAGCCCCTGAGAGCTCCCCGAGGGCGCCGCCTGGAAGACAAGGAAGGCTCAGTGAGTTGGGCCCTGCTCAGAAACGATATCCTTGGGAGCAGCAGCCCAGCTGGACGCAGTGACACTTTGAGGAAGCAGAGCACAGGGGACGTGGCACCACCGTCATGCTGGGGACACCTGGCAACACGCCCTGACCCGGTGACTGAGGTGAACATCATCCTGGGGTGCTGGGAAGTTCTGTGCCCCTGACGGGGAGCCGTGGGCAGGGAGCTCCCCTCTGCAGGTGCTGCCCACAGCCTGTAGCCCTGGCTGTCAGGAGAGAGGCAGCAGCCACGCCCGGGTGCAGCGGCGTCCACAGAGCACCCAGAAGCCACCCTGCCACCCTCTCATGGCCTGGAACGCCAGCGAGTTCTGGGGGACGGTCCCAGAACCAGGGACCAAGGACATGTGGTATCAAATGCCATGTAGTATCTGTCGTGAGTGGAACCCCGGGACGAGAGAGGGTCAGTGATGCGAAAGCTGGTCACACCATAAAACAAAGTCCAGGGACTAGGGACTGGTAAGGGGACAGTGCTGGCTTCCAGCTGTGACCACGGTGCCTGTCCCCTAGTCATGAGTGTTGGGGGGCCAAAACAGGGGGATACAGGATTTCTGTCCCATATCAAAGATCGTGTCACAGAGGTGACCTCAACACCACCTGTCTTCACGCAGGATGCAGCCTGCTCTGAGGACTCTGCACCTGAGGCCTTTGTCTCACAGCCCCCAGGCCGGCTGCCCCCCGTGTAGCACTGGCACTTACCGACGGTTAGTCCTGGAGGGCCTCCAATCCTGGTCACGGCTACCGGAAGCTGTGGGCCGATCAACAGCAGGAACCTGCCCAGTCTTATTTTCTTTTTCTCTGGTAGGGGACTCAGCAGCCTCATGGCATCTTCCACAGACACACACACCACGGGTGGCCTGGAAAGAACCCTTTCAGGAGATAGTTTCAAGAGTGTTAGAATGTCTCCACCCAAAGGCGACTCTCCCTAGAATGTCAACGACGGGTCCTCATTTTCGGGAGAGCACGGTAGCTCCCCTATGTGCATGAGGGACAGCACCCAGTCATGGGACCAGTTCTCTGTCACCAAGAAAGCAGGGCTGCGGCTAGTTCATAGGCAATGACTTTGAAAGGCCTTTGCTTTGGAGGCCCCCCAGTCACTGGAATTTCAGAATCAGGGGGATGGGTCATGGACCTCAGGTTCCATCTCAGGAAACATCTGAAGTCCCGACCCCACCTGCCCCAGGCCTTCCCGGGGCTCACTGTCTCCTGCCTACCCAGCAGGTCACCTCACAGCTCTCAAGGGTCTTTCCAAAGGCCAAGCAAGCTTCCAGCCACCCCTCCCCCAAATTCATCTCCCCTCCTAAATGGTTGACAGCCCCTCCTGACCATCCTCCAGAGCAGCACCTGCTGTTCCTCCCCCAGGGTGGGCAGGTGTGCTGACTGCCACATGTCCCCGGTAGGGCCCGCCTTGCTCATCTGTCACCCACCCCCCTCCACAGGCCTGTTGCAGCAGGAGGGATGCACAGGCTACTTCAGAGGATCACACACCTAGCTACTGGGAGAGGTGACCCCCACACAGCCCAGGGTGACTGAGGAAGGAGACACGGGTGTGTGGGTACCACAGGAGGTCACATCACACACTCAGGGTACTGTGGTGGTCGCACACACACTCACACCAGGGCTAGGTCGGGAGGTGAGCCCCCACATACACCAGATTATTATAGCAGGTGATGCCCACTCCCGCCCAGATACTCTGGGAGGTCAAAAACAGCTCCCCCAGGTGGTGCGGGCCGTGGCTCTGAGCACCCCTCAGCTCCAGGGGGTGTGCCCTGGCCAAGGAGCTGGAGGCCAAGTTCTCCCAGAGACGGGGCTCCCTCCTCCCTTAAGTTTTCCTTTATGCAAATACGGGTGGCAGGGGGGGCCTCCCACCCACCCCCTGGAGGCTCCCACAAACTCAGGGAGGCTGGAACAGTGCATGCTCGCTGGCAGCACACGGCAAGTGGCAACCAATCAGGGAAGGAAAGGCGGAGGTCAGGCGGGGGTCAGGCAGGGACAGGAGCCACCAGATGCATGCCTGAGAGCCGTCCCCTTAGAAACCTATCATAGGTGGGGATGACTCTTGAGTTAGAGACGCTAAACAGGACTGTGGAGGGAAGAGACTGTGCAGAAAGTGTGTCGCATTTGGGGACAGTGCCATCGTGGTTCTAAGCGCAGGGGCCCAGTGTGTGGGAACGTCAGGGTGCCCACTTCTCAGAGGTGGCCTGTGACCCGATGCCTTTAGGAAGATCAATGGCACCTTTTGCTGCAAGCCGTGAACTGGAAAAGCAGAACCCAATGGGACAGCAGGACCCGGGGGAGGGGGAGAAGGGCAGGGTGCCCTTGGTGTTTGCCTCCCAGAGGGCCCTCAGAAGGGGCTGGGGGAGGGGCTAACTCAGGGGGTCCCCGTGACTCCAATGGGGCCAGCTGCCAGGTCCTGGGACCCCGAAACATGGAGGGGCGCGCACTTCTGCTGCACCTGCCCGGGGCAGAGGTCACCTTCACAGATGAGGGGCTGCACACCGCCACCTCCCTCCAGTCCCCACAGCAGGAGGGTGGGCTCAGGCAACCGCCCCCACTCGGCCACACCACACGACCTCCTCATCTGTGATGTCCAACCAGGATCCGGCACAGCTGGTGGGGTGGGACACCCCAGTCTCCAGGGACCTCCTCTAACACCCTGTGGTATCCTGAGGGGCTAATCACCATACCGCACCTTGGCCTGGAGCTCCTTGGGGAGGTAGCCCATCACCATGTCAACCAGCTGTTCCTTCAGGGCCACATTGCTCATGACCAGTGTGGTCAGCTTCTTAAGGTCCATCCAATCCAGGTCCTTCACAATGGCCATGAACTCATTGTACAGCTTCTGCTTCTTAGCGGGCGGCAGCCCCATTAGGATCTGAGGGACAGACTGAAACTCCTCACTTGTCATCCACGCTAAGAGCCCCCCGATGATGCCCCCTGGAAGACAAGGAAGATTCAGTGAGTTGTCCCTGCATGTAAACAATGGCCTTGAGCTTGCTGAGAACTGGTCCCCATTCAGACAAGCCGGCACATTCAGGAGCGGGTGGTCACAGCAGGCTCAGCCCCACGTCCACCTCCGTGCTGGTCACAGCTTATTGCTCTGGTCACAACCTGGGGTTTGAGTGACAGCCCATGGATGGGCCCCTGGGAAATGTCCCTGTCCCTAGTCCAGAGGAACCAGGGTCACCCTCCCTCCCAGGGACCAGGGGACATCAGCCAAACTTCATCCACTGGCAGATCCTGGTTCCCACGTGGGAGCAGATGGGGAAATGAGGGCAGGTGACGCTGTGGGCGGTGGTTGGCAGCTTCTTCTGCCCGGGACAGTTTGTCTGGGAGCAGGGACGCCCTCTCTGAACAGCTCAGGTGAACTGACAGAGGGCATGTGACCCTATGGGTGCCCCTCCTGAGAGGACCTGTAGTGATGATGATGGGCGAGGGGCCACCCAGGGACACCCTGAGGCCTCAGTCTGCAGGACACATCCCTGGGCAGGGTGTCCTCCGGGTCTGCAGGACATGGGGCCATTTCCAGACCCTGCAGGTCAGAGACTTGGACACATAGGCAGGTGTTTCTCAGGACGTGGTTTGTAGCAAAGGTCATGTCACAAAGGCAACCTCCATGCCATCCCTCCTCACGCAGGATGCAGCCTGCTCTGAGGGCTCTGTGGACCTGAGGCCTTTGTCCCCCAGCCCCCAGGCTGGCTGCCCCCTCAAGGCACTGGCACTTACCAACAGCTAATCCTGGGGGGCCACCAAACAAGCCACCAATGGCGATCACTGTACCACCGACCAGGGCACCCCTCACTGAGTATTTGAAGGTCTTTTTCATTTCCTTCTCCTTCATAATGGAGCACAGCAGTCTCATGACGTCTTCCACAGAGACAGGCATGTTTGTGACCTGGGAGGAAGTCTTTCCAGGGAGAGTTTGGAAAGTGTCAGAGCCTTTTCACCCAAAGGCAACTCTCCCCAGAGTTTGGGGAATGGGTCCTCATTTTCAGGAGAGCACCATAGCTCCCCTGTGTGCGTGAGGGATGGCACCCAGTCATGTGACAAGTTCTCTGTCACCGAGAAAGCAGAACTGCAGCTAGTTCATAGCCAAACAGAAGCAGCGGGGCAGATGGAAACTCTTCTGTGCTTTCAAATGACCTCTGACCAGGGACAGAGAGGGACCTGCCCCTGTTCAGTGCAAGTGAGGCAAGGCCTGGCCGAGTGTGGGGTGTCCCAGCTGGTGTCCTCTTGGGAGATGTCGTCCTGGCCTCTCCCAGACAGGACCTCTGGGCTCAGGACAAGGCAGAGGAGGGAACTGGGGACTCGGCCACTGCTGTAGACTCACACTCACCCAGCCCGCCCTGGAACCCTGAGCAGGTGTCAGATCCCGGCCTGTGGGGTGGATTGCCCTGCCCCCCTGGGCTGGATTCTGGAGGGGTGAGGGGAACACTGCCAAGTGCCCCGGGGAACGGGGACTCCACAGGCCCTCGGACGTGGTGGCTCTAGGTCAGCATCCTGACACTGACCCCCTACCCCTGGCCTCCAAATCCACCACTGGAGAGGCAACCCCCTGCTACTCATGGGATGGGATGAGGCAGAACGATGGACCAGCCAGAGAACAAAAGGAATCAGACAGTCCCAGGGACCAGCGTACCTGTGGATGGACGGCAGAAGCAGGCACCGAGACGTTGGGACAATGATCAGAATGACCCTCTGGGGCAGGAGACTACTTGCTTCTCCTTGGCTGCCGGGAAATCAGGGACCAGCTGCTGGGAAATCAGGGACCAGATGTCAGGAAATGGCAGGTGGGGCCAGCATGGACCAGGCAGGGCCAGATCTGCCCAGGGTCCTGGGGTTGGAGCGCCCCCACCTGGCCGGTCTTAGAGGTAAAATGACAGAGGAGCATTTTCCACCTTCAGCTGGAGCCAAGGTTGGGGCCCTTCCCCTTCCTGCTCCCCCAACCCCTGCATTCAGAGCTGACCCCTGCAAACACTCACTGATGGGATGGAGGGTGACTTTGGGGCCAACTCTGCTGCCCAGAGTCTTTTGGTTGGATGAGGGTGTTCTGACCACGAGTGTCCACACCAGTGTCTCATGTACCAGGACCCCCTGATCCCCAGGAACAAGCTGTGAGTTCTCAGACCTGCTCTGCGGACCCTCCCCATCTACACACTCTGGTTCCAGAATGCCCTGCACTGCTGGGAGAGCTGGGGGGTCCCGGGCTTAGAACCTGCCTCTCCCCCTCTCTCCCTCCCACCGTCCCTGGGACCAGCCATTGCCCACAGGGCACCGGTGTCACTGAAGGTCCTGTGGACTCGGCCATCATGGGCGGGGGAACCTCTGCCTTTCACAGCCAGCCCAGGGGGTCCTGAGGTCACTTGGGACAGCCAGAGTCCGCGAAGGCACGGCGTAGAGCACGCACGGGTCAAGTCTGACTCGGCGCTGCAGGTCAGACACTGCAGGGAGGCTCCCTCAGTGGTGTGGGTGCCTCTGTTTGTCAAACAGGGTGTGAGTGAGTCTGACAGGCCAGAGACTGGACTGGCCGGCCCGCTGCTGCCCAGGGCCCCAGGGGAGCACTCAGGTGTTCCTGTCCCCACTTTGACTGCCAAGTGTCCTGGGTCCCCACACACCTCCTGGCTTCTGTCCCCTCCACTCCCCAGCAGTGAGCACCTGCAGACAGAGCTGGTGCCTCACCTCTTCTCCAGGGGAAGAGGCCCTTTGGCCCTCCCGTAGGTCAGAGTGTCCACACACCAATGTTATAACAATGGCGCCGCCGCGCTGGGGTCCCTGGCCATCCTCTTCTCCAGAGGAGCCTGGCAGGGTGTGTGCCCCTCCGACAGGCCCCCATGTAGCATTTGTAGCAGTCTGGTCACCTGAGGCCACTCCTGCTTTCCCTGTAGCCCACAAGGAGCCCCTGTGTTTCTTTGGCCCCATCAACCCTTGGCCCAGGGCCCACTTGGTCCCATAGCTCCACGGAGAGAGTACAGGGCCTTGGGAAGTAAGGGCTGAATTAGCATTTGGTGACAGCACTGGTCAGCGTCCAATAGCAGCTGTCCCCCATCGCATGGCTTTGGGGGGTTGTGGTGTGAAGGCCAAGGGCAGGCATCCCCCTAGGGTTCCCAGACAAAGCTGAGTTTGGGGGGGCCTGCAGCATGCAAGGAGCTTGGGGACTCGAGGACTGTGGGCAACGAGACCCAGCAGACACCCAAATCCCTGCTGTGTGTGTGTCTGATAATGCCAAATCCCTGCTAAGGGCCATAGGAACCTGTTCCCTGGTCCTATTTGGGGACTGACAGCAGGCAGAGCCACCTGCACCTGCTCGGCTCAGGGTTCCTTGAGCCTCCCTGCCCTGCAGTGTGGGCAATACCGCCGAGCCCTTGGAGGGCTCTGTTCATCTCCAGGTGGTGGACCTGCAAGTGAGGGGGGGTCCCCTGTGCTCTAGAGGGGCACATGGAGCCCCCAACACACACACAAGGGCTGGCCCGGAGCCATCTGGAGTCTGCAGAAACCTTCTGGGCCTTTCCACGGATGTCCCATGAGTCCCAGCAGTGACCCTGTGGGGCAGGCCCGGTTGTCACATCCATTTCAGACAGGAGCCCAAGGTCCCAGGGGGAGAGTGTCAGCATCCAGACCCCACCCTGGGCCCAGCTGCTCTGAGCCCTTGCCTATGACCGGCCCCCAGCATGCCTGAGTCTTTTCTATCACAGTGTCCCTGTGCCTTTCTGTGGTCCGGTGTGCGCAGACGCACAGATACGCCCCTCAGTGGTGCAGCTGCCTGAGGTGGCCGGCACACTGCCCTGCTGGACGGGTGTGTGGTCCAGGGGCCACAGTACTCTGTGACGTTTGCACATCGAACAACCTGTGGGACAGCACACTTCGAGGGATGGGTCCCCTTGGTCAAGGGGCACGTGACCCTGCAGATACATATAGAGAATTGCTTTATTTTATTTATTTACTTTTAGAGAAGGGTAAGAGAAAGAGACGCATCAATGTGTGGTTGCCTCTCATGCACCCCCTACTGGGTATCTGGCCTGTAACCCAGGGATGTGTCCTGACTTGGAATTGAACTGGGAACCCTGTGGTTCACAGCCTGCACTCAGTCCACTGAGCCACACCAGCCAGGGCTTGCTTTTTCTTCTTCTTTTTTTTTTAACCACACTTTGATTTATTGGCACCATCCATCAATACAAACACAGGTGTCCCCCCCGGGGAACGGGGCTGCCTTCCATCAGCCACAGCAGGTGCCCACACATTTCCACCCCCAAAATGGGGCAGTGTTCAGGCTTCAACCAGGGTCTAGGAGGAGAAATGATAATGCAAAAGTTGCTAGTCCTCTGTTTTCTTAAAAACTCGAGGAGAATGGGGAAGATAATGCCCACAGAGAATTTGTAACCCCCACCTTGAGGTAGGGCCGACGCACTGCGTGCTGTGTGCATTTAATGTAGGCAGCCGAATTAATCTTGGGATAAGTTTACACCCGTGTAATCGTCACCACCGCCAAGGCCACAGATACATCTGTTCCCTCTGGACGTGTCCTCCCAGCCCCTTTATTATGTCATCAGGTGTGTGTGGGGAGCACACGGAATGTAAGACTCCCCCTGCCAGCAGAGTTCAGTGCAGGAAATGGTGGCATCGGCTGCGGGCGGGTTGCTGTGTCAACCACCAAAACTGGTACCTAAAACTTTGTACTCTTGGTCATTACTTGTTCCTTCCTTTTCCCTGGCCCCCCTGTGACAACGGCCTTAGGCGTCCATCGGCGGCCCTGGGACGCTGGGACTGCCCCCACCCCCGTTTTCCTGCAGCCTGGGGACTGTCAAGGCTGCATGCTGACCTATCCACCTCAGGGGTGTCCCGGGCTCGGGGCTGGGAGAGGCTCTGATTCTCGGCGGACAGCGCCCCCTGGTGGCACATTACAGAGCCGCCCGCTCCCTCCCGGGAACAGAAGGCCGGGGCGGGGAGCTGGGCGGACTGGAAGAGGCAAGAGGGACAGAAAGATCAAGGCCAGACCTTCTAGAGAAGGTTGGCTGTGGGCACTCACGCAAACCTTCCCCCCTGAGGTCTGAAGCCACAAGGCGCATGCGCACACTGAATCCCGGCAGCTTGGCACCCCGCACCACGTCCCCTGGTGGCGGCCCTGCCGCCTTGTGCTCACCGTCCTGAGGGAGGTCTGGCTGGGGGGCTTGCGGAAGGCCATTGGTCTGTCTGTGCCTCTGGGGAATGACGATCGTCGCCCCGGGTATGTCGGGGGCTTCTCTGAGACGTGCAGAAATCTAAAGGACTCCCGTGCACTGGGCAAGGCGTGACAGTGACCGGCGGCCCTGAAGCCCCAGATGAGATCCTCGCCGGCCCACAAGGCCAGGACCCCAGTGCCCCTTCGTCCCTCGCAGTGAGCCCCATTCCTGCCAGACAAACACCGCCCCCACCCCAGTGCTGGGTTCTGTACACGGTGCCAGTGAAGCCGGAACTCAGACGCACCCCTGAGGCCAGCAACTCCGCCCCCGCCCCCATCCCAGAGGCGCAGCAAGCAGTCTCCTGCCTGACACGGCTGCTCCAGAGAGATGCACCCAGACACAGGGCTGCGGGATTCCAGGCCCGGGCCAGCACGCCTGCAACCTCACAGCACGTGGACAAACTCCGTGGCATTCCGAAAAGTGAGAGGTTGTGGCTGGAGCACTTTTTATTTTAGGTTACCTCTAAGAAGGCACCGTAGTCTGGCGCTTAGGGGTTCTGGGAATCCTGACCCAGGCTTGCACCCAGGCAGCCACAGAGCCAGGGCTGGCTGGAGTCAGCGGAGGCTCCTGGCCCACATCCTGGGCCCAGGATGCCCTTCCAAAGGGCCTCTGAGTCCCTATCACCCTTGTCCCTAGTCGCAGCGCCGCCCCCCGCCCTCAACCAGGACATATGCCATCTCTTTCATCTATCGAGTGTTCAGCACACCTTGGGACACGTACCAGGTAGGTTACTCTGCTGGGGCCCGTGACAGGGCACCACAAACTGGGCCCTTAAAACAGAGCGAGACTGTCTCACAGTTCTGGAGACCAGAAGTCCAAGGTGCCGGCAGGGCCCGCAGGGAGAACCCCGGCCCTCGGCCTCCAGCACCATGGGGTGTTTGTCCATCCTCCTAGTTTGCGGCTGCCTGTCAGCTCTGTCATTACGTGTCACCCTCCCTGAGTGTCTGTGTCTGTGCCCAAAGGCCCACTCCTTCCAAGGACACGGTCATGTGGTCTCCACATGGTCACATCTGCAAAGACCATATTTCCAAGCCAGGTCACAGTCACAAGCAGCTGGGGTCAGGACTTCATCATAGCTTTTGGGGCAACATGGTTCCACCGGTGACACAGGGATCCCGGTGGCAGTGGCGGGGAGGACCCTCCAAGCCCACACAGGTGACAGAGGGGCAGCCTCACTGGGGCTCTGTGTGCAGGGGACTGGCCGCCACCTGCCTTTCATCTGCGGAGCGCTGATTCTGGAACGGGTGCTGAGGGATGAGGTGGCTTTGGGACCGTCCCAGGCTCCATCACGGTCCTTCTGAGTAACGAATCCATCTTCTTCCTTGGTGTTCGCCCCCATCACACATCTGCAGACCATTCCCCCTCCCTTTGGTCGTCACTTAGCCCTGCCCTGAGGCTAGCTTTGGTGTGGGGGTGTGGGGGGGAGCCTCCCTGTCATCATCAGTGTCCTCGCTTCCTCCCAGACACCGTCAAAGCTGCTGAGTCTCCTCCCGGTCCCCAAAGTCAGCAGTGGGGACGAGAGATGGCTTGCAGGCCCTCGGGCCCCCAGCTGCTCTGTAATTTTCATCAGTTCCCCCAAAGCTGCCTCAGATAAACAGGCCCAGTGAAGGCCATTTGTCCTCACTGCAGCTTACAGAAGAATCTCCCAGCCTCTGCCTCCCTGCAGGCCAGCCTCAGTGTCCTCCACACCACCACGAGGGTCAGCCCCAGGTCCCCACAACCTGGCCCGGGGCGAGGACCCAGTGAGGAAGAGGCACGGAGTGCCTGTGTGACCCTTAGGTGGGGGGAGGGGTGTCCACACCAGCTGTGCTGGTGACTATGACCAGACTTCTGCTGGAGATGCCAGGGCAGTGGTTCAAAAAGCTAGACATTCTTTTTTATTTTTTTTAATTATTTATTTTTAGAGAGGGGAAGGGAGGGAGAAAGAGAGGAACATCAATGTATGGTTGCCTCTTGCACACCCCCTAATGGGGACCTAGCCCATAACCCAGGCATGTGCCCTGACTGGGAGTTGAACCGCTGATCCTTTGGTTCACAGGCCAGCACTCAGCCCACGCAGCCATATCAGCCAGGGCCAAAAAGCTAGACATGCTAAGTTAGAAGGTAGGAAAGGAACTGGGTAGAACTGAGATTCATGCTTAATCCATTTCTCAGGAGAATCTAGTGACACGCCACTTGGAAGTCTGCTGTTAGCATCCAGTGTTCCAGATGAAGCGTGGGGCTGAGAGCCAGGTGGCCCCAGAGCCTGGTGGCAGGCGGCCCCGAGGGGCTCCGCAAGGACAGGCCGCTAAGAAACACTCAAAAAAAAAAAAAAAACCCCACCTCCTCTTCTGTGTCAGGTCTTGCTGAAGAGCTCGCTGTGCCCGAAGACTCATTTCCAGTCGGAGAAAAGTCGTTTTCAGTGGCTCTGTTGAACGTGTAATTCTCGTGCAAGTATTTCTATAATTATCCTGTTTCCGTCATAACACTGTTTCTGAAACAATGGCACTTTTATTATATTGCCATGACGGTATAATGGATGTTTTATTACAGAAAATTATGGGAGAGTCGCTTTTATGATTCTGAAGTTTTCATTTCAAATTGCTCGTATAGGCTGGAAATTCTTTCTCCCAAGTAGTTTTTAGTTTAATGCTGTTTTGGGGTCTTGGGGGGCGGGGCTGTTGAACTTTGGTCTGTGAGATACTGCCCGACGAGTGTTTCCTTTGCTCTGTACGTCCCACGGCTGGGCCACCCCCCCGCCCCGCCGTGTTTGTCCACGTGTTGTTGGCACGTGGCAAACACAGTGTTTTAAAACTTCCGCCTAGATTGCTCTCTCCATATCTGCACGCATCAGCCTGCTCAGCAGCAGTAACAAAAACCACAGACCTCGGCCTCCGACGACAGACGTCGACTCCTCGCAGTTGGGGAGGCTGGGTGTCCGAGATCAGGGTGCTGGCTGTGGTGGGTGCCACCCCGGGGCCTCTCTCCTAGTCTGCAAGTGCTGCTGCGTTGTCCTTTCTGTGTGTGCGGGGAGCAGCGAAGTGAGGGCTTCAGCACAGGAATGTGGGGGGCGCACAATGCGGTCCCTAGCGCTGCATGACTTTTATGACCTTCGCCGGAGAAAGTTCCGGCGCCCCTGCAGTCCTCGAAGTTGGTGACCTTCCTTTTAAGAAGGGGTCAGTAGTAGTAGAGAGAGTGACAACAGAGAACTTGAACTTTCAAGCACAGTCCAACAAGGTCACGTCTCATTTCAGACGCCAGCCCCCGGGGTGGAGGCGGGGTGTGGGGGCTGGCCTTGTTCTTGGTTGATGCCCCTGGTGCAGAGCCCCCGCCCCAGTGGGCGGGGCAGGGGCTTTCATAGCAGCTTTCCATTCCCGCCACCTACAGGAACACCGACGCACTGCAAGACAGAGAGAACGCCACCTAGACAGAACGCACCGATCTTGAGTGAGTCTCTTTCCGGGTCGTCGGGGCAGGACCACCACCGTGTCACAGGACAGGCCCCCCTCCCCGTGGTGGGGGGGTCCGGGCGGCTTTCGGAGGCTGCCTGTTGCGATGGAGGGCTTCTCGGGGAGGCGGGCGGGGACGGTGTCGCCGCAGCCACGCTGGGGACAGGGGGGCCGAGGGGGCCATTCAGAGGACGTTCTGGAGTGATTTGCAATGCCTGGGACAGAAATATAACAACTTCTTTCACCCTCTGCAGAGTCTGGTGCTCAGTTCACACCTTTTTTTTGTTTAATTCTTCCCCTCACTGCAAATCCAAATTCTGCCCTTACTACTCTCCTTTCCGACCTTCACTCAAAACGGCGCCTTCTCTCACACACAAATCACCACGGGGCGTGCACCCGCGTCGCCGCCGGGGGGCTGGAGCTGCCACCACACCCGGCCGAAAGCCTGGTCCGCGGCAACGGCGCCTGTTACCGCAGGAGCCATGTGGACAGTGTGCATCTCGCTCCACGGTCACTCGGTGGAGAACCCACGAGACGTGACCCGTGGTGCTTTATTCCAGGCTCACAGGTGGCTCAGATTTCTCCTGCCAACGCCTGACAAAGATGTCTCCGTGGAGCACAAGCGGGAGACAAACCGCTCCTGAGACCAATTCGCTCTGGCCCTGCTGTCCCTGCAACCTTCCGGCGCCCCATCACCACCACCACCCACGGAATTTCAGGCTTGACAGCTGCGCTCCGGACGCGCACGGAAGCTACCACTAGGGGGTGCTAGAGGTCAGGGAATCCCGGACCGTTGCTCAGGGCAGAGCTCTGCGTTTTCACGAACCACTGAAGCGTCCCACCTGGTGAGTGCTGCCCCTTGGGAATCCCCACGTCTTGGCTGGGGCTGCTCCGATGCCATTATTCTGTGGCTGTCCCCTGTGATGGCATGGGATCCCAGGACTGGCCGCAGGCTCCAGAACCCAGGTCTGCAGGAGTGACACCACGTATCTTACACGCTTTGTGCCCTTTCGTGGCTGACAGGGGCAGACACCTCACTCGTCTGTGTTTTTCAGGAGAGTCGGGGTCTGGAGACACCAGCGTAACCCGGGTCTCCCCCACCCAAGCTGAGGCTGGGGGAAAATGAGGGCCGAGGCAGCTTGTTTGCAAGGTGGTCTCAGGAACCAGAGATGGTGGTGGAGGAGGAGGGAAAGCCAGCACCAGCACGTGTGTGTGGTCAAAGCTGGTGAGTCACTGAGGAGGTGACCACAGGCAGCTCAAGCCCGGGGGGGACTTCCGGTCAGGAGATGGAAGCCCCTCCAACATCTTGCCTGCCTCCCAGTGCTGAGAGTCCCCGGCACAGGGTGTCCCCGGCCCCCCAGGCTTTGGGGGCAGGGTGCGTGGCCCTCTCCAGGGGCGAACACAGCGGTCAGACTGCTCGGGGGCCTTCCGCAGCAGAATGGGGCCAGAGGAGGGGGCACAGCACACGGAAGACTCACATGCGTTGCAGAGCTGGGCACCTCACTTGATCCGGGAAGGTTTGCCAGCCTCTTATGAGTGAAAGGCTTACAGCTTGGGGGGCTTGCGTGGAGACGCACTTATGCTGCACAAAGACGCCTCCGCTGCTCTCAGGGCGGAGGGCCGGCCCGATGGTCCGACCCTCGTCCCCTGGCCTCTCTTGGGCCCCTGTGATGGCCTGGCCGGTATGTCAGCGTGGCACCGGAGGGAGGCTCAGCCGGTTTCCAGCCTCCCAGCACCTCCCCAAACCAGCCCCACACCCCCTTTCCACTGCTGGGCTCTCTGGACTGTGAACCTCAGCACCTCTGTGGATCTCGGGACGCCTCGCAGCTGTGTCCCGGGTCTGGCAAGGCCCTGTGGGTATGTGACCAAGGCAACCGGAGTCCTCAGGCGCCAAAAGTCACCACACGTCCATGGAGGAGGGGTGTCTCCTCCCTGAGGAACAGCCAGCTGGGCACCCTGAGCCCTGCGTCTACAGGTGGGGACATCCCCACAGAACACAGGGCTGGCAGGCTGGGCTGTGTGAACATTCCCGGAGTTCGGGCTGAGGATGGAGTCCACTGACTTTCAGGACTGGCCCGCCTGTCCCAGGCCCAGGGCCTCAGGTTGTGGTTCTGTCTTCATGGTGCCGTGGCCCCCGCTCAAGCCACCAGCACCCAGGACAGCTCCAGCTCCAGTCCCAGGGCCTCCCCTCCCCCGGGTTGAATGACCAGTGGACCCACCCAAAGGGACAGGTCAAAGGGGAGAAAGGGGGCATCCCCCAGGAAGGCTGCGTGCTCTTCCAGGAGCAAGGAGTAGACGCTGGGTGGGAGCCCAGTTCCATAGGGGGACGGGAGAGCAGAGGCAGGCATGGGGCCATCAAGGCACAGGGGACCCAAACAGCTCTTGCCTGTCCTCTGAGGCCCAGGAAATGAAAGAGTTAAGCAACTGTGATGAAAACAAGTTTTTTAAAATTTTTATTTCATTTTTAATATATTTTATTGATTATACTATTACAATTGTCCCATTTCCCTCCTTTATTCCCCTCCGCCCTTCACACCCCCTCCCACCCACATTCCCCCCTTTAGTTCATGTCCATGTGTCATAAGTTCTTTAGCTTCTACATTTCCCATACTATTCTTACCCTCCCGCTGTCTATTTTCTACCTACCATCTATGCTACTTATTCCCTGTACCTTTTCCCCCTCTCTCCTCCTCCCACTCCCGTTGCTAACCCTCCATGTGATCTCCATTTCTGTGGTTCTGTTCCTGTTCTAGTTGTTTGCTTAGTTTGTCTTTGTTTTTGTTTTAGATGTGGTTGTTAATAACTGTGAGTTTGTTGTCATTTTACTGACCATATTTTTGATGTTCTTCTTTTTCTTAGATAAGTCCCTTTAACAGTTAATATAATAAGGACTTGGTGATGATGAACTCCTTTAACTTGACTTCACCTGGGAAGCACTTTACCTGCCCTTCCATTCTAAATGAAAGCTTTGTTGCATAGAGTAACCTTGGATTCAGGTCCTTGCCTTTCATGACTTGGAATACTTCTTTCCAGCCCCTTCTTGCCTTCAAGGTCTCTTTTGAGAAATCAGCTGATAGTCTAATGGGAACTCTGTAGGTAACTGTCTCCTTTTCTCTTGCTGTTTTTAACATTTTCTCCTTATCTTTAATCTTAGGTAACACAATTATGATGTGCCTTGCTGTGTGCTTCCTTGGGTCCAACTTCTTTGGGACTCTCTGAGCTTCCTGGACTTCCTGGAAGTCTATTTCCTTTGCCAGATCAGGGAAGTTCTCCTTCATTTTTTTTCAAATAAGTTTTCAATATGTTGCTCTTCCTCTTCTCCTTCTGGTACCCCTATGATTCGGATGTTAGAACATTTAAAGTTGTCCTGGAGGTTCCTAAGCCTCTTCTGATTTTTTAAAATTCCCATTTCATTCTTTTCTGATTGGATGTTTCTTTCTTCCTTCTGATCCACACTATTGATTTGAGTCCCAGTTTTCTTCCCATCTCTACTGGTTCCCTGTACATTTTCCTTTATTTCACTTAGCGTAGCCTTCATTTTTTCATCTAATTTGAGACCAAATTCAACCAATTCTGTGAGCGTCCTGATCACCAGTGCTTTAAACTGTGCATCTGATAGGCTGGCTATCTCTTCGTTGCTGAGTTGAATTTGCTGTGGAGCTTGGATCTGTTCTTACATTTGGACTTTTTTTTTTTTGGTCTTGATCTGCCTGTTAGGTATGAGAGGTGGAGCCTTAGGTATTCACCAGGGTGGGGCAACCCAGTCGCTGGATTGTGATGCTGTATTTGGGGGCGGGGCCTGAGAGGGAACAATGGCGCTTGCTCTGCTCTCTATCGGATTTCAGTCGCTTCCCCCACCTCTCACAAGCAGACTGGGCCCTTCTGGTGTTGGTTCCCAGGTGGGTGGGCTTGTGCACATTCTAGGACCCTGTGGGTTTCTCCAGTAAGCTCTCCGTGAGGCTGGGAGTATCTCCCTGCGCCTCAACCCCCACAGGTGTTTTCAATCAGTGGTTTGAGGCTTATTTCCCCAAGCTGGGGCCCTGGGTTGCCAGGTCTGTCTCACTCCCCAGTTGTTCCTCCCGGTTTGTCTGCAGATGAATGTGGGACCACCTGCTCCACCAGCCACCACCTTGCCGCAAGTCCTGTCTGCCCAGCTGCCCGTCTCCACCCCTCCTACTGGTTTGGATGAGTGTTTCTACTTTAACTCCTTGGTTGTTGGAATTCCCTACTGTTGGATTTTTCTGGCAGTTCTGCTTGTTTTTTGTTTTTAAATTTGTTGTTGTCCTTCTGGTTGTGCGAGGAGGCACAGTGTGTCTACCTACGCCTCCATCTTAGCCAGAAGTCTGAAAACAAGTTTTAAAAACCATCCCCTCCTCCACCAACGCCTAGACCTCAGTTAACTAGATTTTTTTTTAACTAGAATAATTTAGGAAAAGCATCTTTGCAGGTGAGGACAAGGTGTAAGTGGTCATCTGTGTCCTGTTCGGAGTCACGCGGGCTGAAGCCTTAGCATCCTGTCTCAGCCACGTGCTCAGCAAGGCTGGTCTCTGCAGCTAGTCCTTCCTCCCCTCGTCCTCATTCCACGGATGCCGATGGGGCTCCCGCCACAGGCACCGGCCGGCTCTGCTCTCACTGCCGATCTCAGCTGGGGACATGGAGCAAGTTTCCTGCTTGAGAGAGGCAGCTACCGAGATACAGACAGTAATTCAGGTAATAGTACAGGAATGGAGGAGGATAAAATATGGTGGTATGATAGATATTAGAGAGATGGGATGGATAGATAAATAGATAGATAGAAAGAAAAATGCATAATGAATGGATGGATAATATGGATGGTGGAAGGATGGATGGATGGTGGATGGTGGGTGGATGGATGGATGGACAGATAGAGATCTAGAGACACAGACGTTGGGACTTGTCTTTGGAAAACGAAGAGGCCTCACCACTGTGGCTCCAGCAAAGTGCAGCCCTGGAGGCAGATTTTTAAGACTCGGCAGGGCAGGGAAGGCCCAGGAGTTGTGACCCTTCTCTGGGCCACTGGTGCCCCTCCAGCTTTTGCTTGCTGTGCTTTTTGACCCAAAGTTTGTGCCCACTTGCAAGCCTCACAGTCCTGCTGCTGAGAGGGCTTGGGCCATGTCCCCAGTTTCCTGTCCGCGGGGACAGGAAGCCAGCCGCCTTGTTGTCCAGGAAGTCACCAGGCTCAGGAGCCAGGGCTCTGGGCCACTCAGCAGTGACCATGGCAGGGAAGGTGGCAGAGGCCTGGGACACAGAAGACCACCCTGCCTCGTCCCAGGCCACCAGGAAGGGACACAGAACCTGGCCTGGCCAGGAGTGTTGGCGGTCTGCCGGCCGGGCAGCAGCCCGGGCCACGATGTCAGGCCCCACACAGCCCTTAGCACGCCCCCATCTTCACCTCTGTGGCACAGGCCACCACTCTGCACCCCGCCTGCCTTCCTGGGTCTGTCACTCAGCACTCAGCAGAGACATGTGGAACCCCCAGCCTGCACCCAGCCCCAGGGTCTCAGAAGAAAGGGTGGAGGATGCTTCCAGGGCTCCAGTCTCCCCAGCACCTGACAGCGCTGGCTGGTGACACATGTGTTCCCACGCTGCCATCAGCAGTCTGGTCATCTCCCCCAAGACATCGAGCCCACACAGTGAGGGCAGGTACTGAGCGAGGTTTGAAAAGGGTGTGTTGTCCCAGAGCCGGCATGGGGCCAGTGCCTGTGTAAATGGTTCAGTCTTTATAAAGGGTGTGTCAGCTTCACTGGAATACATGGGTACGGGCTGGTCTGCTTTGCTGTGCCGGGGCCTGGGGCGAATGGACACTCTGTGCGAGTGGGTGAGCTGGGCGGACAGCAAGCGAGTCCCCTCTGATCCTCGGCCTCAAGGCCTCGCTGGGCAGGACCTCGAAGATCAGAGCCTCCCTCGGGACTTCAGCATCCACAGATTCCCCCAGACTCTGCCCCCTTCCCTGTGGAGGCAGGCCTGGTGTCGGCCGTGCCTTCTGGGCCATCTCCGAGGTTCCCAGCACCAGAAGGTCGCTGCTCTCCCGACTCCAGGCCTCGGTCACGGCCCCTCAAGCACCGACAGAGAGAGGGTGATGGCAGAGCACCGTGAGGGGCAGCGGGAGCTGCACTGCCCAGCTGGGACACCGACCTCAGATTTCTGTTCCGGATTTTTATATTCTGAATGTTTCACATACGGCCTTCTGATGGACTCATTTACTGGGAAGCTAAAGATACCCTTAAATAACTAAAAATAAACCCGGACTGCTAAAAATTCAGCATTTCTCCCCTTCGCCCGTGCCAGCTGGGCCTGTTGTCTTTCTCTCCAACACCATCAGGCCCACAGACGAGTTGCACACAGTGAGAGCTCCCGCCGGCCGGGGGCACACTCTCTCCCGCTGCAGTGTGCCCGGCGCCCGTGGATGTTGTTGGAATTCTTTACCTCCCTTCCGTCCTCCCTTCCTTCCCTCCTTCTTTCCTCCCTCCCTCCCTCCCTTCCTTCCTTCCTCCCTCCCTTCCTTCCTCCATTCCTTCCCTCCTTCCTTCCTCCCTTCCTTCCTTCTGTTTCTTTTCTTTTCTCTTCTTGTCTTTTCCTTCCTTCCTTCCTCCCTCCCTCCCTTCCTCCCTCCTCTTTTCTTCCTTCCTTTCTTCCTTTTTCCTCTCTCTTTCTCTCCCTCCCTCCATTTGTTCCTTTCCCACTCCCTTCAGTTCTGTGGCTCACGTCCCTTTACGTCAGCATTTAGGAAAGTTTTGTCCCCGTGTGGCTTCCAGGGTGTCCTCCCTCTGGCTGATGCCCCCGAGAGACCCTGTTGGCTTCCGTGAGCGCCACATGGAGCCCCTGAGGGACAGTCAGGAGGGACCCCACGGAACCCAGACGTCACATTCAACCCATTTCCGGGGGAACTTTCACACAAATATCTGCCGTAGAAATGAATCAGGGAAATTGAGAAGACCCCCTCCTCCCCCCAAAGAATGAACAGTAATCAGACTAGTGAAAAGAATGAATCTATTGAACACATAAATTTGCCCTCCACCGATCTATGTCACCGGCGTACTGAGGGGCGCCTTGCAAAGGTGGGGGTCTGCAAGCCCCCACAGGTCTCCCTGGGTGTGTTGTTAACACACAAGAAAGACATCTGTTTCAAAGGGATGACTGGGAGACACTTTTCTGACTTATGGTTAGAAACAGAAAAAATGACAATGGCATGAAATAAAGCATCTGCAGACCCATTTTGGAAGAAAGACACACTGGGTTGACCTGGGGCACCCCGGGTGTCCTGGATTCAGATGGAAGTGGGTAAACAGCCAGGCAGACGGGCATTTGGGAGGAAATCTAATGCCTTTCTGTCGACTCTACAAGTTCCATGTGTGCTGTGGGACCTTGGAGAGTGTCTGCACGTGAGGAACAGCGGGATTCACCAGCAGCCTGTCCAGGGGAGGTGGGCGGGGCTTACCTGGGCAGGTGAGGGGTCCCAGCCCTGCCTCCATTCCTGAGGCTTAGCTATGGAATCAGGTACCCACCTGGTCCTTTCCCACCCCAGCCACCTGCACCTGCCCCCATGCTGTGCTCGTTCCGCCCCTTTCCTGCTCTTAGACACCTGCCCCCTGTCCCCACTGAGCAGGTACAAAGACGGGCACCCTGGGAAGTGCTGGGTATAGCTGTCACAGAGGCCATGTGCAGCTGTGGGCCGTGGCGTCACCCCCACTGACACCCAGTGCGAGCCTCTATGGAGTGCCCCTGGGACTGTGCCCACGTCAGCGGCAGCCCACAGACGCCCCTCCCCCGGTTTCCACGTCCCACATCTCCCTGTGTCTCCAGGCAGAACCCCATGTCCAGAGAGTGGCTAGGACCCAGGAGCCGTGTCCACGCTCCCACAGAGGGGTGGACCTGAAGCCCCACGCCCCTCCCCACACAGCGCCCTGAGTCACGGCAGGGCCAGGGCCAGCTTCTGGGTGCCACTCACTGAGAGGCCACACCCTGTCCTGGGAGACACAGGGGCAGCCCTGCCGCTGGGGAGGGAACCTGGACCACATGAAACTCCAGCCTTAAAAATGCTGCCACTTCGTGCCCAGCAATTCCACTGTGAGGGATGGGCCCCGAAGACCATGTGTCACAGCCCTGGTCCGAGGCTGGGCATCAGGGTGGTGCACCAAAGCCAGAGGTCACCAGTTCGGTTCCTGGACAGGGTCTGTGCCCGGGTTGTGAGTTCAGCCTCTATTCGGGACACGTGTGAGAGGCAACAGATGGAGGTTTCTCTCTCACGTCGATGGTTCTCTTCCTCTTTCTCCGTCCCTCCCCCCTCTCTAAAAATAAACACCTCTCTTCAAAGACGTCACCAACTTCATGCCATCCCCATTGTCCCCACCTTTCAGAGGGGACAACTCCCGATGATAGAGATGCTGACCAGGGGTGAGGGGGAGAGAGACTGCAGAAAGTGTGTCACATTTGGGGACAGTGCTGTCATGGTTCTAAGCGCAGGGGCCCAGTGTGTAGGAACATCCAGGTGCACACTTCTCAGAGACAGCGTTTGACCTGATGCCTTTAGGAAGATCAGTGGCACCTTTTGCTGCAAGCAGTGAACTGGAAAAGCAGAACTGGATGGGACAGCAGGGCCCGGGGGACTGGGAAAGAAGGGCTGGGTGCCCTTGGCATTTCCCAGCCAGAGGACCCTCAGAAGGGACTCGGGGGAGGGGCTCACTCAGAGAATCCCCATAGTTCCAGTAGGGCTGGCTGCCAGGTCATGTGACCCTAGGCCTGGAGGGGTGCCCCGTGCTGCTGCACCTGCCTGGGTCAGAGGTCACCTTCACAGATGAACAGCTGCCTACCGCCACCTCCCTGAAGACCCCACGGCAGCAGGGTGGGCTCAGACAACTGCCCGCACTCGGCCTCGCCACAGGACAACTACATCGGTAACATCTGGACCAAGATGCCACACAGCCCAGCCTCCCCCACAGGAGGCTCATGGCTGCGGAAGGCGGCGATGTCACCCACGGCGCCGTGAGAATTTCTAAAACAGGCGACACCTGACCTGTTAGGGGCACTGACCTCCTTTCCCTTAGATGGTCAAATAACAAATGAAAACGGACAACACAAGTAGACGTCCGGTGTGAATGAATCAAAACTATGTATTTGTTCATCAGATCAGGCAAAAGTACAATTTATTTTCTGGTGTGATTCGCTTGTGTGTGCCGTGAGGTGAAAAAGGATGGACATGGTGTCTTTAAGACGACACGTGGTTCTGTGGACCCCCCAGCCCCCGCCGCTCTTGGGGACCCCCGGCCCTGGGGGGCTAGGCACCAAACTGCACTTTGATCTTCAGCTCTGTCTCAATGAAATGCGCCAGGATGTCCGCCAGCTGCCGCTGGAGCATCTCACTGCGCATGACCAGACCCATCAGCTCCACGTTGTCCATCCAGTTCAGGTTCCAGATGACGGCCTTGACGTTGTCGAATAGCCTCTGCTGCTGGTTGTGCGGCAGCTGCAGCACAATCTTATAGACGGGCTTAAAGGGCTCATCCGACATCCCGGCCCCTAAGAGCCCCCCGAGGGCGCCGCCTGGAAGACAAGGAAGGCTCAGTGAGTCGGGCCCTGTTCAGAAAAAATGTCCTCGGAGCGGCAGCCCAGCTGGACGCAGTGACTCTTTGAGAGAGCAGAGCACAGGGGACGTGGCACCAACGTCATGCTGGGGACACCTGGCAACACACCCTAACCAGGTGACCGAGGTGAACGTCATCCTGGGGTGCCGGGAAGGTCTGTGCCCCTAACGCGGATCCGTGGGCAGGGATCTCCCCTCTGTGGGTGCTGCCCACAGCCCGTAGCCCCGGCTGTCAGGAGAGAGGCAGCAGCCATGGCTGGGTGCAGTGGTGTCCACAGAGCACCTGGCCACCACCCTGCCAACCTCTCACGGCCGGGAATGCCAGCGAGGTCTGAGGTACGGTCCCAGACCTGGGGACCAAGGACATGTGGTATCAAGTGCCGCGTGGTATCGTGAGTGGGACCCCAGGGCAGGAGAGGGTCAGTGATGCGAAAGCTGGTCACACCATAAAGCCAAGTCCGGGGACTAGGGACTGGTAAGGGGACAGTGCTGGCTCCCAGCTGTGACCGCTGTGCCTGTCCCCTAGTCATGAGCGTCAGGGGGCTGAAACGGGGGGGACACAGGATTTCTGTCCTCTGTCCTTGTAACTTCCCTGTTCCTCTGACACCCTTCACAAGTGAAAAGTTTCTCTGAAGGATGCAGTCGGGCTAGAGGGCACCCGTTCAGGGGATATGGGGCACAGCCCCAACCCCCCACACCCACATGGCCTAGTGGGGAGAGGCCAGCCCCCTGCCTGGAGGAGTCACGCTGCCCTGGGCCGGGCTACTCTCGTCCTGGAAGGAAAGGAGCCACTGCCCCCTCCCCTGCAGACCTGTGTTCTCCACCAGCCCCCACTCAGTCCAGCAGAGGTGCGCCCCAAGAGCATCAGGGCGAGGCTACCTTGCAGGTGTAGCCAGCTGGCTCCCCTGAGCACCTCAGAGATGGGGACAGACACAGACATGACCACTGAGGTGGGAGGTGTGGCCTTGTGGCCTCCCTCACCTGCCACCACCTGGTGGCTACAGTCGGGACTCGCTGACTCAGGGTGGAAAGAAAATGCAGAGGTGGGAGGTCTGGGGTGGCCACACGCTGCTTCTCCCCCACTGGGGGCCCAGCTCCATGACATGTCTAGGATGTCCATCCTGTCACCCCAGGGACAGCAGCCCAGGAGGCCTGGCCAATAAGCCTGGCAAGGGGAGCCCCCAGGCTGAGAGGGGTCACCTCCCTAGCATCTGGAAAGGATCCCCCAGGACCGAGCCCCAGAGGCCCTGCACATGGCCCAGGCTGCCCGGCCCCGGGGCCGCCCAGGAGTCTTTGCTGAGCCCAAGTGCCAGGCTGCTCCACTCCTGCAGCAGGTGCCCTTGGGCTGCAGGGCTCATGCAGGCCCCTCCCCAGCCAGGCCGGAACACACCCAGCCCCCAGTTGGAGTCACAGTCCACTGTGCTGGTCACCGCTGGTTGCTCTGGTCACAGCCCATGGTTTGAGTGACAGCCTATAGCAGGGCCCCCAGGAAATGTCCCTGTCCCTAGTCCAGAGGAACCAGGGTCACCCTCCCTCCCAGGGACCAGGCGACAACAGCCAAACTTCATCCACTGACAGATCCTGGTTACCACGTGGGAGCAGGTAGGGAAATGAGGGCAGGTGACGCTGTGGGTGGTGGTTGGCAGATTCTCCTGCCCGGGACAGTTTGTCTGGGAGCAGAGATGCCCTCTCTGAATAGTTCACGTGAACTGACAGATGGCACATGACCCTATGGGTGCCCCTCCTGAGGGGACCTGTAATGATGATGACGTGTGAGGGGTCACCCAGGGACACCCTGAGGCCTCAGTCTGCAGGACACATCCCTGGGCAGGGCGTTCTCTGGGTGTTCAGGACACAGGGGCCATTTCCAGACATTGCAGGTCAAAGACTCAGACACAGAGGCTGGTGTTTCCCAGGACGTGGTTTGTAACAAAGATTGTGTCTCAGAGGCGACCTCCATGCCACTCTTCCTCACGCAGGACACAGCCAGCTCTGAGGACTCTGCGGGCCTAAGGCCTCTCTGTCCCATAGTCCCCAGTCTGCTGTCCCCAGTGGCACTGGCACTTACCGACAACTAGTCCAGGTGGGCCGCCAAAGATAGTACCAATCAGGGCCCCAGTTACAGCCAGCCGGGCACTCTTATTAGAGGGCTGGACGGGCACTCTCATTTTCTTCCGGTCGGAAATGGAGCACAGCAGCTTCATGACGTCTCCCACAGAGACAGGCATCTTGGTGGCCTGGGAGGAAGCCTTTCCAGGGAGAGTTTGAAGAGTGTTAGAGCGTTTTCACCCAAAGGCGACTCTCCCCAGAGTTTGGGGGACAGGTCCTCATTTTCAGGAGAGCACCATAGCTCCCCTGTGTGCGTGAGGGATGGCATCCAGTCATGTGACACGTTCTCTGTCACCAAGAAAGCAGGGCTGCAGCTAGTTCACAGGCAAACAGAAGCAGCAGGGCGGATGGAAACTCTTCTGGGCTTTTGAATGACCTCTGACCTGGGACAGGGAGGGACCTGCCCCCATTCAGTGCAAGTGAAGCAAGGCCTGGCCGAGTGTGGGGTTTCCCAGCCAGTGTCCTCTTGGGAGAGGCCTGGCCTCTCCCAGACAGGACCTCTGGGCTCAGGACAAGCCAGAGAGGGGAACTGGGAACTTGGCCACCGCAACACAGGCCTCACGCCCTCCCAGCTGGCACTGGGACTCCAAGCAGGGTGTCGGGTCCTGGCCTATGGGGTGGATCGTCCCCCCTTGGGCTGGATTCTGGAGGGGCGAGGGGAGCGCTGCCAAGTGCCCGGGGAGCGGGGACCCCGCAGACCCTTGGACGTGGTGGCTCTAGGTCAGCATCCTGCCACTGACCCCGACCCCCGGCCTCCAATAGCCACCCACCCACATGTCCTGGCCAGACGGGATGAGGCAGAACGATGAAACGGCCAGAGAACAGTCCCAAGGTCTAGCATACCTGTGGTGGGCGGCAGGGGGAGGAATCGACCCTTGGAACAAAGAAATTAGAGGGACTCTCTCTCGAGTGGGAGACGGTTTGCTGCTACCCCTGGTCCAGGAAATGCAGGCAGAATTCCGGAAATGACAGGCCAGGGGAGGGCTGCACAGGCAGGCTCTGCTTAGGGTCCTGGGGTTGGAGTGCCCCCACCTGGCCATGCTGGAAAGTAAGGACACAGAGGATCCTCTTCTCCCTTCAGCTGGAGCTGAGTCTGGGGCCCTTCCCCTCACAGCTCCCTCCCTCCCCCACCCCCTGCATTCAGGGCTGACCCCTGCAGTCACTGAGGGAGCCCATGGGGAGGATGGGGGCAGACTCCATTGGTCTGTGCCTTTTGGTTGGATGAGGGTGCTCTCAACAAGGAGTGTCCACACGGGTGTCTCATGTACCAGGACCCCCCTAGTCCCAAGAACAAGCCGTGAGTTCTCAGACCTGCTCTGCGGACCCTCCCCATCTGCACACTCAGGTTCCAGAATGCCCTGCGCTGCCAGGAGAGCTGGGGGGTCCTGGGCTCAGAGCCTGCCTCTCCGACTCTCTCCCTCCTGCCGTCCCTGGGACCAGCCATTGCCCACAGGGCACCAGCGGCACTGAAGTTCCCGTGAACTTGGCCAGCTATGAAGCAGGAAGGGGCTTGGGGACCTCACCATGGGAAGTTGGCACACTCACAAATGTCCCATTGGCAGGGATGAAGAAACCAGCCTTGGGTCCCCCCATCCCCACCCAGCATTTTGGCCTCCCCGTAGCACAGGGCCCTGGCCTGGATCTGTGTCCCTGTGGGTCAGGGGTCGGTGGTCTGCCCACCTCCACCACCTGTCCTCTAAGAGCAGGGAAGACCACACCTGCCTCCTGTCACCACCTGGGGTGGGCATGACACTCCCAGTAGCAGTTGGGGACCCCAGGCTAGGTGTGAGGCAGTGTACCCTAAGCCCCACAGCCCGTGGCCAGGGGTCTGACGCACAGACATGGACACCGGCTGTCTCTGCGCCAAGCACTCCTGTTGTGGCCCCTGCGCCTGCCGCAGTGGCCGCGTCCTAGCCAGTGGGTGCCGGGTCCCGTGCTTCTGCTCTCCCATGTGGCCCCTGGCACCTCTGGTGGCCTGCGTCCCAGTCACGTCCCCATGCCACACCGAGCGGCAGAGAGGATGGGGGGCAGCAGTGGGGATCCTGGTCTGAGGCCCCATTCAAGGGCAGGTTCAGGGCCGAGTGGGGTGGCGGGTGGCGTGCTCTGGGCACCGGGCCCCTCAGGTCTGGTGTTTGCTGTCCCTGGGAGCTGCGGCCACCCTGCGGCTCGCCGCCGCTGCCCACCATCCCAACTGCACGGAACAGCCGCCTTCTGTCTCATTCCAGAGAACAACCCTGAACAAACATCCCGGCTCAGCAAACAAGCTTTTCTGACAGCTTGAACGTTAAAAGGAGAAACCAACAAATGTCGCGTCAAAGCGAAGCCCGCTTCCCACAGCACTCAGTGTGGGGCTCCCCAGCTTGCCTGTGGGGCGTCAGCCTCAGCCCCTGGGAGTCATGCCTGCAGAGGGCCCGGTCCCTCCCACGGACGGGGGCCTGGAGGGGCCAGCCCACGCAGCCCGGACGGCTGAGGCTCCGCGAGGACAGGTCCGGGGACGTGAGCAGGCCTCAGGACGCGGACCCCTAGGTCAGTGGTCCTCAGGGGGCTGGGGGAGCGGTTCTCCCCCTGGGGGCGCACTTGGGTTGTCCGGAGACTTGTTTGGTTTTCACAGCTTGGGGAGGAGCACTCCAAGAGTCCGGAGGGGAGAGGCTGGGGGTGCGGGGAGCTGGCACCCTGCCGTGCAGGGCAGCCCCACGGCAGGGGCGCATGGGGCCCTCGGGCTGGGTGGTGCCCAGGTAGAGAAGCCTAGGGACAGCGGAGGCCGTGCCTGTGGGGCCAAGGGTCAGCCCTGGACACAAAGGTCCTCACGCAGGAGTGCCACCTCGCAGGGTAGAGGGGAGGGTGGGTGGGGGGTGGGGCGGCCCCTGGCTGCCGGGCAGCACTCCAGAGCCCGAGGTCTGCATGGTACAACCTGGTACCCAGGACCCCCCCAACACACACACCAAGGCATCCAGAGTTTCATGGAGGCGTTTTCAGCTGGGCTCACAGCGGAAACACTCAGGCAGGCTCTCAGGACCCAGCCCTGCCGGCTGCACTCCTGCCCCAAGGGAAGGCCTGAGCCCTGCAGGGGGCATGGGGGGTTGGGGGTCGGGGGAGGCCTTCAGGGGCCCTGTGGGCAGGGGCTTGGCCGGGCGATTCTCGAGAGTCACTGCTCACTCAGCGGGCATGTAGCGAACCCGCCTGTGTGCCGGCCACTCACTGGGGGCAGGGGTGCTTCCGGTCTAGTCCTGGAGGCCAGGGTCGGACAAAACCCGCCCACGCTGGTCGTCATGGGCGCGAAAGGAGATGGGGGCGCAGTGGGTTCCCAGGGCTGAGGGCTCTGTGCCATCCCAGGCCGCCTCCCTCAGAGTCCTTCCCTCATGGGGCCCTCTCTGTGCCCCTGTGTCCCCAAGTGAAGTTCCTCCTTTCTAGACCAGCCTGGCAGTGATCAGGGCCACCCTGGGGACAGGGGCCCGCTGAAATCTGCATCACCGATCTCTGAGGTCACTGTTGTGCCCGGCTCACAGATAAGGACATTGAGGCCCTATTTGCATAAGGCCTGCTGCAGGGCGTGGGGGGAGCCCGGCGGGGCAAGATCAGCCAGTTCCAGGCCGCCAGCGAGACGCCTCCCTCCTGCTAGCTGCCTCCAGGCAGTGGGTGCGAAGGCCTGTCCCTGATACTGGGGTGCTGGAATCTGGGAGGAGTGGCCCTGGTTCAGCATCAGTAAACTAGAAAGCCACCCTCAGGGTCCCCGTCCCAGCCTGGCTTGTATTGTGGGACACCACTGGCCCTCGCCCTCAGAGGGCCCTTGCCCTCAGTCTTCTGTGGGCAGCCCGGGGTAGCCATTACTAAGGGCATGTGCCCACCTCGCAGGCTGGCCCCTCCACAAGGCCCTCCTTTGCCAGGTGCCTGCCCCAGGTCTTCCCTCTCCCGGGCCCTTCCACCCCAGGGCTGAGGCTGGCTGCATTACTGCTACCGGCGTGTGGCCCAGAGGCTGCTCGAGAGCCCACCTGCAGCATCTTCAACAAGAAACGGGGACCCCAGGGGCAGTCCCCCTTCACCCACGTGCGGGCCTCCCCAGGGGCTTTGAGTTTCTGCAGCCAGTCCTGTTAGGGGCTCAACCTCCCTGACCACGTCCCCACCTTGTGCCTCATTTTGCAGAAAGTGTGAAAGTGTGATTAGACCCCTCAGAGAGCCAGCCCGTTTCAACCCTCAGAGCCCGGCAGAACCTCTGCTCTGCCCTGGGTGCAAGCTGCCTGCGCCGCAGCCTAGGGAAGGGAGGGGGCTTGTTGGCTGGGGAGGGGCTGAGCTTTGCCGTAGGAGTTCCTCTGCCTGCACTCAAACCCCCTTCCCAGCTGCATGGCCTCAGGAGGGTTACTTAATCTCTCCGTGCTTCAGTTTACTGTTCTTTGAAATGGGGGCAATTGGAGTGGCTCTCTTGGGGATTCAGCGGGGCTGCCCAGGGAAGTGCTGGCCATGACGTCAGCACATGGTACATCTTAGCTCCTCACCCTCATTATGTGTGGGTATGTGTGTGTGTGGGTGTGTGTGTGTATTTGCATTTGGGCGGAGCTCCACATATTGACGCATTCCTTCGTCGATTCCTGTATGTGCCCTGACCTGGGATTGAACTGCAGCCACAACCGTGGTGCAGCAGGACAATGCTCTAACCACGCATAGTTAGTTACCCAGCCTGGCTGGGCTGGGCTCTTTTTTTTCTTAAATCTTCACAGAAGGACGTGTTTTTAATTGATTTTAGAGAGAGAGGAAGGGAGGGAAAAAGAAACAAGAAAACATCGATGTGAGAGAGAAACACTGATCAGTTGCCTCCCCCACACACCCCGACCAGGGGTCGAACCTGAAACCTTTTGGTGTACAGGATGCCACTTCAACCAACTGACTGGCGGGGCCAAGGCGGGCTGAATGTTAAGAAAAGGGGACCTGAACCGACCAGCCAGCAGGAAGGGGCACAGGGTAGGCAGAGTCTCTCCAAGCTAAGGGCAAGGGCATTGGAGCTGGAGGTGGGTCTGTGTTTCAGAGGCCTGGGCCCCCTCAGGCCCCGGCGAGGACAGGAGGAGGCTGAGAGGGGCTGCAGCACCCTCTGCCCGCCCCCGCACCGACCCAAGCAGGAGGCTTCTTTCTCCTTGTTCTTTTTTAGAAAGAACACTCATCTCTCACAGTATGCGGCGGCCAGGAAAAGCACGTTAATCTTTAACGTGTTAGCAAAACAGCCTCCAATTTGAATACTGGCTCGTTCTCCCATCTGCGGCGGAGCGCATGGATTTCTGCGTGGTGGCAGAAGGCCTCGTCCACACGCCAGCCGGCTGCGGGCACCCTGCGCCGCCATAGGGCTGTCCCCCGCCACAGCGAGGACCCCAGTCCCAGGTCTCACCCCAGCCCCTGCCGCTGCACGGGTGGGCTTGGATGGGCAGAGGAGGCCAGCACCCCCAGCCTTGCACAGGCTTGCCCCAGATTTGTGGGGTTTGCAGACCAGTTAAAATACCCCCCCCCAAGAATCCAACAGGAGGACTTATGTTTCCAAGGAAAGCTGACCTAGAAGGAAAAATCCTCTCATCCACGGTCCCCTTTAGCCACCCAAGAACGCAAAGGTTGAGATTAGAAAGGGAAGAACGCCAGAATTAGAGGTCTTTCCATTGAGCAAATTTAGCTTTTTGAAGACTCACCGTTTTGTCTTTGTTTTCCTCTATTGGGGGCTAAAAATAACCTTGGACAATCTGCAGGTCCCCCCCGCCGGAGCTCATGAGTCCGGTGCCTTAGAAGTGCCCAGCCAGACCCTGCCCCCTGCCGCCCCAGGGGGCACCTGGTCCCAGCCCGCAGCTCCCGCCCCCACCCCGGATAACCACACTCGGAAACCTGGTCCTGGGGAGACAGACGCCGCTCCCGAGCTTGTCAAGTGGCAAAGAATCAGGGATGGAATAAATAGCAATATTTTAGAGTTTTCAAATGCTATTTTAACACAAATACCAGAGCAACTATAGCATAAATCAACAGAGACACCCCAAAGTATGTTTGCACAAGAAATGTAATAAGCTGGTATGAAAAACAGTGTCAAATGCTACAGATGGCAGGAAAAGCCAGGATTCAAATGTGTGCTGTTTTACTGACACATCCGAAGTCAACATTTTGCTACCTGCTGCTCATGGTGGCGGGATGAAAAACACACATGACACATGCTCATCCTCACGCGTGATGTTCCAACCCAGGGGCACGGGGACACTCAGAGAAACGGTCCAACACCTTCTCTGCTTCCTCTGGTGGCTTGGAAGCGTCTGTGGTCCAGAGGAAAGTGTCCATTGGAAAATGCAGCTTGTGCCCTGCGTGCCCGATGCTTGGGGAGCTTGGGAAGGGAGGGTGAGGAAATAGTGCCAGGACCCGTCCAGGCCTCCTGGGTTTGTGACAGGCAGAGCAGGGACAGGGTCACCCTAAATGCACACCAAGGGCACCTCCCTCTCTGGGCACCGCACAGGCTAGTTTCAGGGTGCTTTCTCAGGCCCCAAGGAGCACCCTAAAGGAGGGTGGGGGGCATTAGTCCCACACTGCAGATGGGCAAACTGAGGCTCACACAGGGTGAGTAGAGGGCTGAGGAGCCCAGGGCTGAAAGGAGGTGGATTCAGGCATAGACCAAGCACATAGCCAAGGAAGGAAGTGGCCAAGGATTTCCCACTGGCTGAAATTTAAAATGCCAGCTCCACCGGACCTGGCCTTGGACAGGGGATATCCTCTCTGGGCGTCCACAGTGACAGCTGAGAAATGAGAAGGACAAGACCTTCCGGCAGGGTTGGCGTAAGGTCCCCAGGACACGTGGAGGGTGGTACTCTGTGGGGGCCGAGCCTGAGCAGCGTGAGGGGGGCTATGATGTCAGAACAGAGGGGCAGCCCGAGCACCGGGAGGCAGAGCTGGCCCACATGGAACTTTAAAAAGGCTCCAAGACCACGTGTGGAGAACTGGAGGTCGCAGCTAAAGACCTAGCGTGGCCCTGGTCTGGACAATGGCAGACCGAAGCTCTGCAGCCACAGTCAAACGCCCACCTGGCCACCAGCGCCCTGGCCTGCCTCCCTGGGGACCGTGGCCAGCTGACCTGGACCAGGAGTGCTTGGGGCAAGGGCTGGCCTCCCGGTGCTCTGGCCCAGCTCGGCCCAAGCAAGTGGTGTCCCTGCCCGTCGGCCCTGCAGGGGACTGAATGGTGGTGCCCCCTACTAAGGACAGGACTAGGTTCCAGACTCTGTGACCTTGTCTGTCCAAAGGACCTGGGCAGATGTAGCTGAGTGAAGGCTCTTGATTGGAGTGATGGTCCTGGATTAGCCTTGTGGACCCTACAGCCAGCGGTACCCGTCCCCTGGAGAGACAGAGGAGAGGCCGAATGCAGGGTAAGACCACGTAAAGACAGAGGCAGAGGCAGGCCCGGACCCTCCCCTGGAGCCCTCAGGGGAGCACCGCCCTGTGGGGACCCTGATCCCCAGTGTCCAGCCTCCAGACCCTGGAGAACACACACCCATTGTTCTGAGACCCCCGTTTGTTAGGCAGCCTCAAAAAATGCACTCGGGCACGGCCAGCAGCTCACTCGGTGGCCAGTGGCTTTACGAGCACTGACCCTGTTGGCCCGGTCTCGAGGGGTCCCTGTGGCCTCCCTGTGCCCTTGTTCGCTCAGCCCCGGCTTCTCAGCAGGTCCCAGCCCCCCTCCACCACCCCTGGCCCACCCCACCCACTGCAGGCCAGGGCTGCTCCCTCTGCCAGAGGTTGTCCTCTACCCACAGGTCCCCTCCTCGGGGAGGGGCCCTGACCTCAGCCTGGCCTCTGCGCCGACCTCTCAGATGGCTGCCAGCCCCAGAGCCTGGCAGAGAGCCCCGAGGAGGCATGAGGTGGGCACACAAATTATTGAGCAAATGCTGGGTGAGAAGAAAGGGGGCGTGGAAAAGTGGAGAGGGTGGGGGGGGTCACGCCCACCGGGCGGGAGTGTGAAGTGAGCCTCTCTGATGTCACTGGTGGTGCATTCACACCTGGTCACCAGGGGCTTGGCCTGGCAGTGACCTCGGAGGCCTGGGCCACCCTGCCTGCCACCCCCAGTCACGGTGAACGTCTCACGGTGACCTAGATGGCGGCACGGGGCGGCTGCAGAACCAGCAAGTGACTTGGGAGGACAAGTGCATGCAGCTGGGGAGGAACTCCTGCCCCACCCCGCCACCCAGTGCTGACCCACTGGGGGCTGGTGCAGGTGGGGAAGAACACGTCCATCACAGGTGGTTCCCGTGTTGGTTCATAACCAACCATCCCATAGAGCAACGCCGGCAGGCGTCTGGGCCCGGTCCGGCGCCACTGCACTGGGACAAGAAATGCACATTTGGTCTCTGTCCCTGCATCTGGCCCAGAGCTCTGAGACCCTCGGCACTGTCCACAGTGGTGAGGGCGATCACAGGGTCGGGTTTTATGCTGACAGGTGGCCGATGGAGCACTCCCAGGGCACCTGTGGGTGGGGGCTGCTCCCCAGGGAAGCTGGCACGAGGTGGACCTCTGGGAAGAGGGGGAATCCATGAGCGATGGGCAGTGGTTCGGGCAGGCAGGCCTGTGTTGGGGAGCCACCCCCGAGCCCCAGAAGGCACGGTTTGGAGAGTGGAGCAGGTGACCTGGGCCCGGCCTGTGTCCCTCCCCCTCTCCCCCCACTCCCATGTCTGCAGGGGCCGCTGCTGCCCCACACTCCAGTCCAAGGGCTGGCTCAGTGCAAGCGGGAAACCAGCTCCTCCACCTCATTTGCCGAGGTGTCCCATCCAGGAAGTGCTGGGACTGCCACCACACAGGTAACAGATGAGGTTTCTACTTTCCCACCACGAAGGGGGTGTTTAGCAGCTTTGCTGAGTGGTTCCTAAGCAACCTCTCCCACCTGTGGCTGCTGCACCTGTAACAGCTTCCAAGCCAACTTGGTCCGGTCACCTGTCGCTCAGGGTAACAGGCCCATCTTCACAGGCATCTGGGCCCCTCCCAGCAGCTAACTCAGAAGCAGAGACACTTGGGGTGCCTTCCGAGAGCGGGGTAGACCCAGGCTCCCCCTCTGCTCCCAGCAGTCACTGGGACCCACTGAGAAAAACAGGTGCCCCCAGGGCCGCCGCTGCTCTGTCCACCCCGTCCTACCTCAGTCCTGGGACTGCACAAGAGGTGGCCTGGCCTGGGGCTGTTTCTGCCCCCCCCCACCCCATCCAAAGGACGAAGGAGGAAGGAGCCCAAGCTGGGAGTCACCTGGGCCAGTGCTGGTGGGAGTTTTTATCAAGATGTTCTTCACCTTGCACCATGAAAACGTCCTGGGTGAGGCCCAGGGCCCCTATCCTGAGGCTGGTGACTTTGGGGGCATCTGTCCTGGCCCCCACGTACGTGGGTGTGCCTGCAGGAAGAATCCTCCGAGTCCTGCATCTTGCTGTCATCACCTCTCCAGGCTGCACCTCCCTGGCTGCTGCCCAGGGGCACCCTGGCACTGCGCCTGTCCTTGGGGGGCCCTTGCACGCAGGGATGGGGCTCCTCCACGCCGCCTCCCAGGTGCAGGTGTCTCCAGTGCTAATGGTTCTGGCTCCATTAGGCTGAGAGGCCCACACCCTCATGGTTTGACTCGGTAAATTCGAGGCCAACCCCGCCTCCTCCCCAGACCGCAGGAAGGCTTTTGGACTGGAGATGTGGGGGGGGGAGGTGGAACTGTGTCCCCAGAAAGATGTGTCAAAGCCCTCACCCCAATACCTATGTCCGTGACGTTATTCAGGAGCAGGGTCTTTGCCGATGTCCCCAAGAGAAGGCGAGGCTATACTGGGTTAGGGTGCCCCCCCAGCAGCAACTGGTGCTCTTAGGAGGAGCGTCATGCCACCACCAGCACCCCCTCTCCCCCCCCACCCTCTCCCACTGCAGGGGACCTTAATTCACCCACACACAGGTTTCAGCCCATCACTGCCTGTCATTGCCCAAGGGGGATGCCCAGGAGTGGGGCTCACCTCCCCAGAGACCCTCTGGTAGCCAGGGGTGTGCTGTGTCTGCAAGGTAGACGCAGGTTCGCCTGGCTGGAGCATGGTGCTCCAGGAGCGGGAGGCAGGCACAGGACAGGGATGCCTGCCGGGAAGTCCCGGTGGCCCCAGCCTCCCTAGGCAGCCCTCTCAGACACAGATGGGGCCCCCAGGCTCCCAGGACCCAGAGCTGAGCTCTGATACTCTGGGAGACGGTGGAGCCATCTGCCACATTGTAGACACAATTGGACACTTCTCGGCACATCACTCAGCCTATGACTTCCTCAGGCTCCATCCAATTCAGGCCGAGGGGGTGGGTCTGGACGGCTCTTGCAGCAGAAGCAGGAAGAGAGATGCTGCCGTGTCCTCCTATGGCTCCCAGATCCAGGGCTGGTGCCCAGTTCCAGGGCCACTCACGTTCCCAGGAGGGGCTTCCTGGCCAGTAGATCAGGCCTCAGCTCTCTGCCTGGAGGTGCTGAGTAGGTAGAGAGGGAGGTCGCCGGGTGTGAACTGTAAGAGGACCCCTGCCTCCCGAAGAAGAGGGCAGGTGTGTGCAGACGCCACTTGCAGTTCTTCGGGGGGGAAACCTCGCTGGCCCGTAGTCAGGGGCCCTGAGGCCTGCAGGGGGGAGTGACGTGCAGGAGCTCCCACAGCTGTGAGGGGCAGAAGCACCAGGGAGACTGCTCTGACCCGGCTTTGGAGGGCCTGAGTCTTGGCACCCCGTGCTCCTGCGTCCTGCCCAGGCACCCAGCACAAGCCTCACTGTGTCCACGGGACTCCAGGTGCTGCTCTTGCCAAGCCCCCCAGAAATGGATTGGGGAACGGAGAGGCTGAGGACCCAGTGGCCCCAGGGACCTCATGTCAGGAGCATGGGTGGCAGGGGACAGCCCCCACCTCCCCAGGGCCAGCCTCACAGACCTGAGGCCACAGCCCCACCCGGCCAGGCCTGGCCAGCATGCCTCACTGCAGCCGGGGCCTTGGGCGATGGGGACGGAAGGGTGGCAGCTGGTCCCAACTTCCCAAGAAGATTCTGTAGGCTTTTGCCCACAGTCCGTGCCTGTCCTGCATCCATCAGGAGGGGAACAGGGGAGCTGGGCTGCAGCAGGCTGCGCCTCTGTGGCCCCCTCTTCTACATCTTTGCACCCCCCCCATTTCCTGGGGCGCTGTCAGGGCTGTCAGCCCCAGCTGGAGTCGGGGGACAGGACCTGGGCAGCAGAGTGATCTCTGGACCTGGGGGCCCAGCCTCCCAGGCCGGTCTCTCAGTCCTCCCCTAAATCTCCGAAGGCCAGCCCCTCGGCAAGGGCTGGGCGCCCTTGCGCCCTCGCTGCCGACCGAGGGCCGCGTCTCCATGCAGCTGCTGTATCTCAATAGCCTGGAACTTAGTGTCAGGGTCAGCCGTGTGCCCAGGGGTCAGTAGGAGGCCTCTGCCAGACAGTGGGCTGTTGTGAAGGAGGAGCAATCCCCCCATAGAGCTGTGCCTGGGTGGTGGTGGGGTGGGGGGGGGTGGCTCGGTGCGCATGCATCATTTAATTACTCCGCTGCACGCCGAGGGCCGGCTGCGGGACTCCGTGCAACCGCGGCCCGTCCCCATCCAGTCTGGCTGTTTACACTTCTTTCCCCTCCGAGCCTCCCAGAAGTTTCCACGAAAACAGATGTCGGTAATCAAAGGCTTCCTGGCCCCAGCACGGCTCTGCTCCCGAAGGCTTCCGTGGGGCTGGGTTCCTCCGCGGGGTTTGAGGCACCAGAAGCCTCCTCAACCAGCCCCTCCCAGCCTGCTGCGCATGCGCACGTCCAGTTTTATGGTCTAATGGGTCTACAGTGACTGCCGTAGCACCTTGGCCATCCCCGGGGCCTCTGGCAGGGACGGTCTGAACGCCCAGGTACGATCCGCATGTGCGTCGGGAGCACACCGCCCCCATTTCACAGATGGGAAGGAGAAGGCCGGCGGTCAAAGGGATAGCCCTGGCGCCTGTGCTCCAGATTCCAGACATTCCGGGAGAAAGGTGGGAGCTCTGCCACCTCCCTCCTGGCAGGCGGGCGCCTCTCCAGCAGCTCAGCTGGTGCCAGTGGGAGGCGGCATCAGCCCCACCAGCCCCTGGAGGACCCAGCCTCAGGCTTCCCCGCTGTGCTCCCTGCAGCTCACCACTGGGGCCAGCCAGAGCTGTGCAGAGCTTGCAAAAATAGCGTTTAAGTTGTTTGTGAATGTGTGGGGTTGGGCTCCAGCCTCTCTCCCGGTTCCTCCTGGGTGCAGTCTTGGACCACCCCCTTCGCCTGCCGCCTGCTGCCCCTTCACACAGTGGGGACCAGGGTGGGCTCCACTGGATCCTGCTTGGGGGCTGTCTACCTGAAAAGGAAGCTAACACAGAAAAGCAGGGAGGGAGAAATATTCCTGTTGCCCTGGTTGAAGCCCCTGGATCCAGCCAGGCCTGAAGTCCCAGACTGTGTTAAGCAAAAGCCAGTGATTGATCAGTGTTGCTCAGGGTTTCACTTGAGCCTGTGGGCTCAGTTTCCGTCCCGTTGGTCTGGATGAATCTAGAGAATGTGGGTCCCTCCTAGGACAAGTGCAGGCATCTTCCGGCCCTCATGGGGGTAGGGAAGGCAGCTCCCTCACCTGAGGGCCTGGCCTTGAGTTCCCTCAGGAGAGGAGGTGGCAGCTGGCCCAGAGACACTCTGCCCCCACCCCTGGAGGCGCCAGGGACACTGAGATCAAGGAACAGAGGTCCAGTGGGGGTCTAGCAGAAACTGTTTACATCTGTGCCATGCTCAAAGCTGTCCAGTGTCTTCTCATGCCCCCGAGGCTGTGCCTGGCTGCGGCCTCCGCTCTCTCCACCCGGTGCCTGGCAGGGCTGTGGCCTCTCCGGCCTGTGCTCTTATCTAGAAACAAACTGGCTTGCTGCACCCCCAGGCCTCCCACTTAGCTCAGGGGAATGCCACCCACCCCTACTTGCTCCTCACTGCGGGCTCCTCCCAGCTGTCCCTCTCCCTGACGCTCAGCACCAAAGTTGCCTCCTCCGGGGCTTTCCCATAGCCTCTCAGTCACTGGGGTTCCTCTCTCCCCTGTGCCCTCTGTTGCTTGCTTCTCCCCACGGGCACAAAGGATTCTAGTGTCACTGTGACCATGGGGCCTGGAGAAGGCTCTGCAGGTTGGCACCCAATAAATACTTGTTGAAGAAATGCATGAATATGAATGAATGAATGAATGAGCACAGCCTGCAAGGCCTTGCCAGTGACCTCCGGCCCCTCCTGTCACCAGCTGTACCGCATCCTCACCTGTGCACGTCCAGACCACTTTCCCTTCCGCCTTCCCTCCAGGGAAGGCCCTGTGCTCAGGATTGGGTGCCTTTCCTCCCCGGAGCCCCCTGGGAATAAAATGCCTCCTGCAGCTGCTGGCCTCAGCCCCCAGGGGTCCCCAAAGGGAGGCGGGGACGCCAGCAGGCCAGGTCCCAAGCAGCAGTGTCCAGGATGGTGGAGCTGTTTGTTCCCACATACGGGAAAAATGCGCTTCTCCTTACCCGACAAGAATGACAATTTCTGGAAACGACACCCCGTGCTTGTCGTCTGTGGCGAGCAGGAACCCTGCAAACACCTCCCTGACTGAGTGCTGCTGTGCGCTCGCCTGCTGACATTTGTTAAGCCAGGACTTGGTGGGAAGGACATTTCGATGGCTTCCGAAGCTTACCGCACTGTTCCCCTCACACTCAGGCACACAGTCTTTGTGCTGGAGGTTTCCTGGTGGCTCCCGTGAGCACCGCAGATGGCACGTGGCTCCTGCACAGCAGCTTGCGCCGCTGCGGCAGCCCTCTCGGCCTTGGCATACTCGGGTGGGAGCCTGCAGGTGCTGGGCTGTGGAGACGGAAGCTGCGAGAGTGAAATATGGTCTGCACCTGAGCTGAGCTTGCCGGGGGAGGAGACATGCACTCACGGCGGCAGTGGCACCCACGGGAATAGGAGCCGCTTCCCAGCGCTGGCAGAAGGAGGAGCAGAGGGCGGGAGGGGTGGAGGGCTTGGGCTGGGCCCTCATGGGCGGTGCAGGGGTGGGGTTGGGAGAGCCAGGGAGAGGCTGCCCAGGTGCTGGCAGGAGGGGGCAAGGTGATCATGCACCCATCATGTGCCACCTCTGGTTCTTAAAGAAGTCACTCGTTCCAACCGCCATTCCAGGTGGCAGCCTCCCATCCTGTCCCTCCCTTGGGTGAGAAGCCCAGCACCCATGCAGTGCGGGGTGGCCTGGGAGCCCCGTGAGCGGAATGAGGCTGCCGACATCTCTTGGCGCCCTGCACAGGGCGGGCCGGGCGCACAGTGGTGCTGGGAAAGCACCCGCAGGCAGCATCCAGGCAGGTCAGAGGACCCCTCCTCTAGGGAGTGCGCCCTTCCGGCTTCCTCCGGGCCTGTGCAGCCTCCTGGCCTCCAGGGTGAGAGGCTCAGAGGACAGGCGGGTGGTAGGCAGAGGGGCACGGACAAGGTATCGTGCACCGGTCTATGAACTGGCAGCGGCACCGGGACCCGAGGAGGTGGACCTAGGGATTCCTGTTGACGCTTTCTCTGCAGGAAGCATCATAGAGGGACAGCAGGTGGGGCGTGGCTGAAAGGAGCTCCGGCCCCTGGCACCTCGGGGGCCAACGCCGCAAGGAGGCAGCATGAGGTGAGTGCTCCCGTGGGTGAAGCTCGGGGAAACCCTGGTCCTGAGAACAGCGGACAACCCACTGTGGCACGGTGCTTGTGTTCAATGTTATTCAAACTACGCCACGTACCATGACCATGCACGCACGCACACGCACGCACGCACACGCACGCACGCACACTCACAGGTATGTCAACTATGCAGTGAAGGCCATGGAAGGGAACGCTCCACGCCGGCTGCCTCTGGAATGAGAGGGGCCTGGAGCCGGAGAGAAAGGGGGCGTCGGCCTTATCTGCGACGTTTGCATTCTTCTGGCTGGGAGCGCATGGCATGTGTGCCTCTGTAATTGAACATTAATGATTCTTTAAAAAGGAAGGAACAGCAGAAGAAGCTGGTTTCTGCCCTCACCTTCCTGACCGCAGGCTGAGACGGGGCCACCCCGCCAGCCCGACCACCATGAAGCCCAGTGGGATGGTTTGTCCTCCTCACTCACTCACTCACTCATTCACTCGCTCACTCGCTTATTCACTGAATTTACTCACTCATTCACTCACTTATTCACTCACTTATTCACTCACTCATTCACTCATTCACTCACTCATTCACTTATTCACTCACTCACTTATTCACTCACTCATTCACTGACTCACTCATTCACTTACTCATTCACTCACTTATTCACTGAATTCACTCATTCACTGATTCACTCACTCATTTACTTACTTACTGATTCACTCCTTCACTGATTCACTCACTCACTTATTTACTGAATTCACTCACTGATTCACTGATTCACTCACTCACTGATTCACTCACTCACTCATTCACTTACTCACTGATTCACTCACTCATTCACTCACTCACTGATTCACTCATTCACTGATTCACTCACTCACTCATTCATTCACTCACTCACTCATTCACTCATTCGGTGCCATTCCCCTGTCACTCGTTCACTCAGTATCTGCTGAGTGCCCACTCTGGGGTCCAGGCTGCGAGAGTGAACACGCCCAGGAGTTCCCATCTGTGTGTATACCCACGTGTGTCTCCTCTACATCCCCCCGGGCACCTGGAGAGAGGAGGGGGGTGTGATGGGCAGGTGCTGTCCTTCGCCCTTGAGCTGAAGGAGGAAGAGGGGGGCAGTGAGTGAACCACCCCTGAATGCACAAAAATCATGTCTGCACCAGCCAGAAACGTGCGACAGTAGACTGCTCCCTCTCCTTGCAGAGCCCCTTGAGCGGGCTTGGGGACTTCCCTCGGCCTTCAGGCCTACTTAAAAGGTCTCCTCTTTTGGCAAGCCCTACCTGGTGCCCCCATGCCCAACCCCAGGAGACTACCCCCTCGGCTGAGCTTCCTGCTGCAGCCCCCTGTTGGACTCACAGATCGGCAGCCGGTGGCCACTAGCAGATGGGGGATCCATTTAGCGATGTCAGCTGAGTGGCTGAAAGGTCCCGAGCATCCACGCAGGTGCCACACCTGGCTGTCCTGCGCTAAACCTGCTCCACTCCCGCCGGCCCCTGAACCTGAGGCCCCTGCCTCAGTGCATCTGGGCGAGCATGGTCTCATTCCTCCAGCCACTGCCCTGGCGACTGAGTCGTTTCCCCAGGGCCTGTCCTTGCCCGATGGATGGATGGATGGATGGATGGATGGATGGATGGTGGATGGATGGACTGGTGGACTGATGGATGGGTGAATGGATGGGTGGATGAGAGATAGATAGATGGATTGACTGATAAGTGGAAAGATGGATGGACAGATGGGTGGATAGGTAGGTAGCTAAGTGGATGGACAGGTGAGCCAAATAAAACCCAAGGGGCAGACCAACGCCTAGGTGTCAGCTACCCTGCCTCCGGGCCCTGGGGAGGAAGGAAGATGAAGGGCTGGGAGGAGGCGTCTCCATCTCTGCCCCGCCACTGGAAACGGTCTGGATTGGATCAGCCCACAGAGCGCAGCCATGCACTCCTGTGTGTCCCCTGCCATGCAGCGGGTGGGGAGATGCCAGGAGAGAGGGGGCGAGACGGGAAAGAGAGCAGAGCAGGAGGAGGGCAGGAGAAAGGGGAGGTAGGACCCAAGGCTATGAAGGCAGGATGGTGAGGGCCGAGTATGGTGGTGGTGGGGCTCCGAAAAGCCCCGCCCTCTCCACCACTCTGCTTTGACTTTCGTGGTGGTTGGGCTGAGAACTGGGTCTTGGAGTGCCCAACCCGGACTGAGTCATTTCTTGTCTCTCTGGAACAGCCTCTGCCACCCAAAGGCTGGGGCTCTGGGGTCGATGGGGGTCCCCAGATGGAGAGGATCACTGAGCCTAGCCGAACGCCCTCCAGCCTGGTGCTGGCCCTCTGAACCTGGGGACCTGGACAGCTCTTCCCAAAGGCAGGTCCATGGGGAGGGGACCAGGACTCACCCATCTAGTGACTGTGTGTCAGGCCCTTTTGATGTGGGTGCTGTGCTGACCCGGGAGAGGGCAGGTACCGAGATCTGCCGTGCTATGCCTGCCCAGGCTGTGGGTGTGGGAGGGCTGGGGGACAGTAAGTAGACAATCAGGCACAGTGACCAAACACAGAGTTCCCACAGGACCCAGCAGTTCCACCCCATGGCACGTCCCCACAAAAATGGGCGCCCGATGCACCCGAACAGGGGAAACAGCCCGGAAGCCCAGCGGTGGACGAGCACAGAGGCGAAACTTGGTGTGTCCCCGAGAGGAACGCTGCCGAAACCAGGGGAGCCCCCATGCCCCGTGGTTTTGTTCACTGGGTGGCCCAGGTCAGGAAGCTCAGAAGAGATGGGACAGCAGATCAGTGTGGCTTTGGGCAGAGAGGAAGCTCAGTGGGTGAGCAGGAACAGGGGTCCTTCTGAGGTGACAGACGCATCTCTTGGGGACTGTGGTGAGGGCCATGCATGTCTGCGAAAGCCACTGCTCCTTGGCTGGGTGGCTCGGTTGGGTGGAGCACCGTTCAACACACCAAAAGGTTGGGGGTTCGATTCCAGGTCAGGGCATGTGCCTAGGCTGAGGGTTCAACCCTCAGTCGGGTAGTGTACGGGGGGCAACCAATTCACGTTTCTCTCTCTCCTTTTTCTCTCTCTCTCTCCCCCTCCCTCTTTCTCTCAAATCAATAAACATATTTTCCTAAAAGCCACTGAATTGCTCACTTTAAATGGGTAAACTGTCTGGCATGCAAATCACATTGCAGTATAGCTGTTTATAAAACAGAAGGAGAGCCAAAGAGCGGCAACGATTGGGCGAGTCCAGAGTGAACGATGCAAGACCGCGGGCCGGACTGGCCCCAGAGCCACCACCGTGGGCCCGTGGGTGGGGGCAGGGCTGCTCTGTTTGCACGACACCAAAGAGCAGAGCCGACAGCCGGGAGCGGGGACTTTGCCTGGCTCCCGTAGAAAGCAAATCTGGGGACAGCGGGGTGGGGGAGGTTGATGTGGGTTAGATGTCCGAAGGCAGTGCGGGACCGTTGTCCATATTCTTACATGCACAGGTGCTGTGGTTCTGGAGGGGGGTGTCTGCACCCTCGGGACACGCACGGAAGTGTTTAGGGGTGAGGTGTCATGGCGTCTGCAGTGGTCCAGCAAAAAGTGTGCATGTGTGTGCGCATGCAAGTGTGTGTGGAAGGGGAAAGAGTGAAATATGAACAGCTGGTGAATCTAGGTGTTCACGACACGATTCTTTGGATGCTTTGATGTTTGACATTCAGAGAAGCCAGAGAAGTCAGCGTTGCTGTGCCTCACTGTGACCTCGTGAGACCTTGAGAGTCCCTGGTCTTTCCGCCTGCTGAGGGGCATCATCAGGGTCCAGTTCTGTAGACCGGAGACTAACTGGGGCTCTGGGTGCCACCCACTGCCTGCTCCCCACTGCCAGGCCACCTCGCTCCCACCGCAGAGACCCAGCTGCTTCCCGCCGGCCCCCACCGTGCGGGCACCGTCCTACCCCTCTGGCCCCCAGCCCCCTGGAGTGCGCTCTCAGGACAGCCAGCCCCCCAGCCAGAGCCTCCCCTCCCCTGCCACCCCCTCGTCCCTCAGACGAGCCTGGTCCAGCCTGTCCTGGTCGTGCCTGTGCCCATGCCTCTCCCTCCAAGGGGAGCCTCCCCTCTCCCGGTGTCCCCCCGGCTCATCTCCCCTCCCAGCTCCGAGTTGCGCTTTCCTGGCCTGGGGCAGCTTCCCAAGGACTCTGCTCCGACCCGGTGCTCTTGGCCAGGCAGCAGCATCCTCTCTGGGGAGCTTGCCGGCTACTGTGGCCTCTCTGTGACTGTGCCATGGTCTTAGGTGAGGCCGGCACCAGTGCCAGCAGCCCAGGGCGTTGGGATGGTGTGGTTGTACCTCACACCCGCTCAAGGGCACATCTGATGCCCCAAAACAGGAAACCGGCGTTCACGACGTGGTCTTGGGTGTCACCACCGGGTGGGTATCTCCCCACCAGCCCTGGGACCCCACGGGAGCAGGACCACCAGGGCACGTTGCACTTCCGGGCCCTGCGCACAGTGGGCAGATGCATGGGCCAGTCGGTGGAGGACGTTTTGCCCCTTGAGCTGTCGGAAGGTACACGAGACCCCCGCCACGTCTCACACCTGGCTGCTGGTGGCCTTGGACCACTGGCTGGTTGTGTTGTAGGACAGGAGCTGTGGCTTCAACGCCGCCGGCCCCGCCTGGGTGAGTGGTGGTGACAGACACAGGACTGAGGTGCCCAGGAGGCCCCTGGAGTGGCGGTGACAGACAGCACTGCGGTGGCACGGCCCCGTGGCGGAGCCAGCCCTGGGCCTGGGCTGTCAGGCTCTGCGGTGACTGCAGCCACAGAGCAGCCTGGCAATGACCAATGCTTCCTGCCCCTCCACCCACTGGGGCTGCCACCCACTCTGGCCCCCAGGCGTTGACTCCTGGACACTCCATCTGCTTCCAGAAAAACCCTCTCCCCAAGCCCTAGAAGGCAGAGGAGCGCTCTCGACAAACACACGTCCCATGGCTCCGGGCAGTGGGCAAGCGTTGTTCCCTGCCGGGGCGGACGCCATGCGCCTCCTGCCTGAGCAGGGCCCGCTGGGACACAGACCCACCAGGCCGCCCCAGGAAGGCCGTGGACACCCCAACACATGGCGCTGTCTCTGGGGAGGCATCCTCTGGAGGTGCCCCTGTCCCCGTGTGGCCTCAGGTGGTGACTTCTCCTCTCTACACTGTGACTGGGCAGAAGGACAGGTGTCCATGATGCGACTGATCACTGTGCTCACAGCCGTGGAGGGGAGGGGACGGGAAGCTAGGCCTCCCACGGAAACACAGATGGGGTGTTTCACCTGCCTGCAGCGTGGGAGCCACATTGCCACATCCTGCTCGGCCCAGCCACTGCTGGCCAGGCTCGGGTCAGCCTCTACGGCATGGGTAGGGGGTCAACGGGCAGCTGGCCCTCCCTCTGTTCGCAGACATGCTCCACTCCGGGGCCCTGCACCTGGCCCCGACTTTGGCCGAGCAGCTCTCTTGCCTGGCTGGGGCCCCTGGTCTGTCTGCCTGCGGGATGCACCCGCTTCCCACCTCCACAGTCCCCTCTGCGCAGGGCGACCTGTGCTCGTGGAAATTGGATCAGTCGCCCTCCCACTGAAACCCATCAAGGGTGGCTGACAGCATTAGAGTAAAATTCCAACTCCCAGCCGGAGCCCATAGGATGCCCCCCCCACTGCAGGCAGGCGCCCCCTTCGCCTACGACTCCCAGGCCTGGCCCTCCCCAGCACCCGGGCCTCCTGCTGAGTCCCCCACGCACCAAATTGTGCCTGCGCCTCCGGGCCTTGGCACGGCCACTGCCGGGATCCTCTCCCCACCGGTGGAGTGCTGGATTTTTGTCGTGCCTGGGGTCTTAAAGGCTCAGAGGTGTCCTCCGGAGGAAGGCCTTCCTGCTCGGCCTTATCTGCAGTGATAAGCCTTGCTCAGCTCCGGCCCCTTCCAGATGCTCCCTGACGTTCCCAGACTGCTCACGCTGCCCAGCACCCTCCTGCCTTCCGCACAAGGGCCGCTTCACTCCTGTCCCTCGCCCTCACCCACTCGGGGACAGGTCTGCGCCTGCCTTGGTGCACCTGACCCCCGGTGAGGGGACAGGCCTGCACTCGGGGGTGCAGTGAAGATCAGAGGGATGGGCAACCGTGTGGGGGACGGAGCTGGCCAGTGAGGACCACTCCTGTTTCTTGCCTGCGCCTGCTCTCCCTGCGCCCTGGGCCCGATTGTGGGCGCTCTGGCTGGGAGTTTTCCTGCTCTTGTGTGTTAGTATCGGCAAGACGGAGCATAGCTTCCCACACATTCTGTGTTTGCTAACTATCTACATGTATAGAAAACAGACTTCAGCGGTACTAGCCAAGCACTTGTGAAGTGGGAGGAAAACACAGCAATTAGCGAGGGAGAGGGGGGCGGCAGCTCAGAAGGAGGCCGAGTGTTGGGGCGCTGTGCTTCCCATGGAGCACGCTCCACCCAGGAGGTCACGGGGAGGGGGTGCACAGAGATCCTAGGGCCCCCAGGCGGAGGCCGGCGGCAGGAAGGGTGGCCCAGGGGGGCTTCTCTGGGCATCTGCCCAGGGCCACCTCCTCCACTGTCCCCGAACTCCCTCCACCCACCCCCACCCGGCCAAGGCTGCCGGCCCTGCCCGCCCTCACTCCGCCTCTCCCTCCACTGCCCCAGCGCCTGCCTGGGCCTCTGGGCGGCTTCCTTCCGAGGGCCCCAGACCAGTAAACAAATGCACGATGAGGACCGTCTCCAGCACCCGGTAGAATCAAAATGCAGGGCTTAATTAAAGGGGGAGAATTCAGCATTGATCCCACCGTATGAGCTGTATTTCTGGGCAGCCAGACAGCCCAGGCTGACATGGAAAATGTCTTTACAGACCAGCCCAGAGGATGAACTGGGAAGGGCTGCGCAGGGCGAGGGGTGGGAGGAGCGCGCTCCAGGGGAACCCTGCGCTGTGGCCAGGGCCTGGGCGTGGTGAGGAGCAGAGCGGAGAACTTTCGGTCATCTTACAATTGTTTTTAAGCTGTTTACAGAAAACACAGCCGTCCCTTGCCTGCAGCGGGGTGGACTGCTCCCACACGCCAGTCCCCACCCCCATCCCGCCCCCAGCCGCAGCACGCCTCTAATTGGGAAGAAATGAAGGAAACAGAAAAAGCACCACTGTGCAAGCCCTAATCAAAAAACAGATTTGGGGGATATTTATTAGGGGGTGAAAATACTAGGTGAGGGGCAGAGGGAACTTATATGAAGGAAGAGGGGACTGTCACCCCCCGAGAGGGGAGGACCAGGCACCCCGGGCCTCTGGAGGTGGCAAACATGGAGCATCACCCACAACGTGAACCTGACCGCCTCCCCGCACCGGCTTCCATCCCAGGGGCGATGGGGGAGGAGCCGGCAGATGCGTGGGGGGCAAGGGGCTGGTTGGCCTAAAACAGCGAGGGTCCTGTGTACAGCAGGACTCCTGCCAGGGGTCGGGAGACAGGCTCGGGACAACTAGACGTTAGGTCACTATGTTCAGTGACACCGGGAACTGTCACTTTCTTAGGTGTGTCAGTGGCATCATGGTTTGGTAAGGAATCACCCAGCCCTTTCAGAGGTGCGTATTCAGGTGTGCCGGAGGGAAATCACCTCATGTTCAGAATTTGCCTTAAAACGCTCCAGCAAAGGGGAAGGAAAGGCCACGGTCTCGTGAAGCAAACCTGGGAACACGTTAGCTACTGAGTCTGCCCGCTGACGACAGGACGGCTCACTCACTCTGCCAGGTGTGCGTTTGGAAACGTCTGTGATTCACAGAAAGGAAACAAGCAGGACACTGAGAGGAAAGTGGGGACAATCGAGGAAGGGACCAGCAGCCCAGGATGCGGCCCTGGGTTAGCTGGTGCGGAGGTCACGGGAGGGGCGCATGGGGAAGTGGAGGGACGGGCCCAGGATTCCAGGACAAGAGGCCTGGTGCTGGGGCAGCCCGCTGTTACTCTGCCATGGGCGGGCACCCGTCAAATGGCTTAGGAAGAAGCAGGTTCCACTGCCTTGACAGAAGCGACTTCTCCAGGAATAAGAGGACACACCAGCTGTTCCAGGACGAAGGCATTTCTGTGCGGCGGCTGCGGCCGATGGCTCCCTCCCGGACAGGGCGGGAAAGTGCAGCGTGGTAAGTGTGTGCCGGACAGGAAGCTGCAGGCCTTGCTGCCCCCGCTGTCCTGAGGGTGGGAGAGAGGGATGGCTGAGGAGGGGCACCAGGGCTGGGGGCTGAGCAACCGAGTGCCCGTGCAGCCAGGTGGCGAGGTGGGCGAGCCAGCGGGGGGCATCCCAAGTTCACTGGTAGGTGTCTTACCTTGAGGCCTGGGATCCGGCAGGGCCGGGCTGTGGGTGCAAAAGGTAAGGCTGAAGGGGAGGGAGACTTTGGGGAGCAAGTCCATGGCCACCCTGGGAGAGGAGGAGGAGGAGGGACAGCACCAAGAAGGAGTGGGAAGAGGGGACCCGGGCCCGGCACCCCCACCCCCAGAGCCTGGGAATGAAGCCTGAAGGGCACTCCTGTAGTGGGCAACACGGAGGGCATCGGGGGGCCTTGACATAGCCAGTCTCTGTGACGCCACTTCCTGCCCCTCCCCCGCCCCGACCTTCAGGTGCTCCCCCCCTGCATTCCTCTGGCTCTGAGGAGGCACAGGTCCGCCGGCTGCTCTCACCTGCGCTAGGGCTGAGCACCTGCGGGTGGGCTGCCTGCTTCAGCCTCCAGCCCCAGGAGCAGAGTCCATCCCCGCGGCCGGTCAGTGGGCACTTCCTAAGCACCCCGTGTGCTCTGGTGTCCGTCACCATGAAGGATGTGACACAGACAACTCGATCGACTGTTCCCAACAAGGGAACTGAAGTCACAGACCCCCCGTGCTAGCTAGGGGACAACTTGTAGGAGCCAGGGGGACAGGCGCCTGAAAGGCAGCCATCCTCACCCCCGGGGCCGTGTGCTGCGAGCCCACCGAAGTGCCCTCCACATGCCCCACCGGGGCCTCACCTCTTCTTCTCAGCCAGATGCTGGCAGGTGGCATGGCCAGGGTCCCACTGAGGTGGGGGCCGTGCCCCAGGATGGTGTCTTCTCAGCACTGCCAGGGCACCGGCCACTGGAAGCCTCCTCCTGCAGGAAGCCTCCCTGGCCTGCTCCTTACCTGTATCCTTACTCACCACAGTTTACCTGCTAAGTCAAATGAGAGCAGGTCCACGTGAGTCACTTCCTCAGCCACCCTCTCAGGGAGCCTGCCCCATCAGCAGGCCGTCTCGGGTTTCAGCGGACATGGCCCTGACACCTCTCCAAGGCCCGCTCACCTCCTGTCTAAAGGAAGTCGTGGTAAAACACACACCCAGTAACATCAACCATCTTCAGTGTCCAGGTTGGGGGCGTGAAGCACACACCGCTGTGCAGCCACCCCTCCATCCTCTCCAGAACTGCTCATCTCTCAAAACTGAAACCTGTCCCCAGGAAGCCCTCTCACCCATCCCCCACCCGCCAGCCCTGAGGGACTGCCAGCTACTTTCTGTCTCTGCGAATTTGACTGCTTAGGCCTCCCGACAGGCAGCGTGAACTCAGATAGCCCTCTCTGGGTTCAGACAGGAAGGACTTGGGCCTGGGGCCCCTGGCCTGTCCCGCACTGCCCTGCCTGCAGCCACACACACTTCCTGGGCGCGCCCCTTCTCTCTGGGGCTGTGATGCTGGTGTTCCAACTAGGCTTTCTAACAAACAGATGGAAGTGGGAAACATGATTTGTCGTGAAAGGCTGAAGTCAGACAGGACATCAGGCAGAGAGGAGAGGGTGGGAGGCGCGAGGTGGGGAGGCCGCGTCTGGAGCTCAGAGGGAGGCTCCCAGTGCTCAGCCCTCTGTGCCCCGATACCAGCCCAACGGGGGCCTCAGCTGAAGAATGTGCCCACCGCTCCGGGCCGCCGCCTCCTCAGATCGCTGGGAAAGGCTTTCGGTGCCTCTCACCTTTGCCCCCACTGCATTCACCCATCCGCTTATTTCGTCAGCAAACCTGGCCGGCCGGCCGGCCCGGGGCTGCGCTCTGGAAGAGGCTCCGGCCTCCAGGCCGGGGTCACGCCCAGCCTGTCCCCTCCTCCAGGTCTCTCTCCTGCCTGATCCTTAATCCTGCCCCTCCCTCATCCAAGACCCTGCCCTGCGGGCTGCCGGGATCTCCGCGCAGACAGCTACTGGCCAGGCTGACACCTATGGAAGCAGACACGTGGGGTGCAGCCGCCGTACCGGAAGACATTGGAGGGAGGCTGCCAGGCTGATTGACAAGTGCACCCCTAGTGATTGAGGAATGTCGCCGGGGAAGTGGGGACTCCGAGGAATTGTGCAAATGACCCCTCCTGGCACCCCCAGACCCACACCTACAGCCAAGGGCGCGCATTGGCTCGGAGGTCTAAGGTTGAGGGTCACCACCCTGTCACTCATCCATGGTTCTCTGGGTGGCAAGCAAGGAGAACCCCAACCCAAACAGGCCAAATAAATACATAGAAATAATTCATTGGCTCCAACATCTGGAAACTTCCTAGTAATGGGGTCCTGAGCTTAAGTGCAGCTCAACCAATCAGAAGCCACCTTCCCTCCAAGGCAGGTCACCCTGAGTGGCAAGATGGCCTCCTGATCCCAGGCCCACTTCCTGTCTGCTTAGCAACACTGGAGGATTTCCATTAGCCCAGCTTTGGTCACGTGCCTACCTTCCCTGAACCAATGGAAGGGTCAGGAATGTGGTGCTCTGATTGGCCAAGACCCCTGCCCATCAAAGGGCACAGACTGGTGCCCAAAGGAAACTGTGAGACCCTGACCAGCGGGGCGGTGCCAAGGCCTCCTCTCTCCAAATGCCACCAACCCAACTCGCCATGTCTCCTAGCTATGCCTGTTTTCAGAAAACCCCAAAAAGGGACATTTACGTGAGGGCTGGGCTCTTGTGTTTTAACCCAAGTGGCAGGAGTAGCTTGCCCCACAGCTCACTCCGGCGCAGGCAGTTTGGGCCCTCTCCCTAGGGTATTCCAGCCTGCAGCCCCCGGAGGCCCCCCCTTCACGGGCCGGCCGGGCAGCAGCCGCCGTGCAGCTCTGTCTTACAGCAAGGCCCCGCCGGGCCCCCTCCCAGCCGCGGCCCGCGCCTCCTGCGATCGACCCCCTCGGAAGCAGTGCTCGTTGATTCTGTTCCGTGACTTCTGGAGCTGGTGAAGGTTATGCACCGCCTGCTCAGGAAAGCGTGCGCAAGGGGCTGACACTGTCGGCGGGCCGCTTCCTGGGCTGTCTGGTGTCCCAGGTTGAGGGACCCCATTTGGGATGGGCTTCCCCCGTGAGCTGACCTCTCCTTAAGCCTTGTATCCTGGCTCTGGTCCTGACGCTTCCAGTATCATCAGGGCCTCACCAATCGGATCAAGAACTAAAACGGGTGTAGTGAGTACCCAGAAGGTCCCCTGGTCCCCTGCCGGTCATTGTCCCCCACCCAGAGGTAGTTCTGACCACTGTCACCACAGTTTTGTCTTTTATGAAACTTCAATTAAATGGAAGCTCACAGTAATATGCTTCTGTGCCAGGCTTCTTACTCAGCATTATGTCTGCGAGATCCATTCACACTGCTACCTGTGTCTGTGGGGTTTCCTTTTCATTTTTGAGTCCTACGCCATTGAACAAATATACCACGTCTATTTCTCCTATACCAGTGGATGAGCGTGTCGGCCAGGATATCAAACATCTGGAACTCTCTCTTTGTTCGTGGGAGTGTAAACCGCCGCAACCACTGAGGAAAACTCTGTCCTGCTATCGTTGTCACAACTGTCACGTATTGAGCACTGACTGTGTGCCAGGCCCTGGACTCGTTGTTCATCTGCATTATCTCACTTAGTCCTCCCAACCACCCTAGGAGGTAGACAGTTGCCCTTGGGAAATAGGACAGTCTCGGGATTAATGTTATGGGATTATTGTGACGTTTCCCTGAGATAGCATTTGGAAGGAGTTAGCCCAAAGCTGCCGTTTGGGAATCCTGTTTTATGGTACCTGTTATCTTTGTTACCAAAGGGCACAGGGCCGGGAGCTCAGGAACCTGGGTTCTGTGCCTGCCTAAACCAACCTGAGCAAGTCACCTGGCAACCTTGACCTCAGAGTCCCTGAACAGTCAATGGTCAGCAGTGGCCTCGTGGAGGTGGTGCAAATTACACTCTTCAGCAAGACCCCAACCCTAACTTCACGAAGACCATGTAGACAAAATAAAGAAAAGAAGAAAAAGGAACAAGCCCTGGCTGGTGCGGTTCAGTGACTTGAGCACCGGCCTGCAAACCAGAAGGTCACTAGTTCAATCCCAGTCAGGACACATGGCTGGATTATGGGCCAGGTCCCCAGTGGGGGCGTGGGAGAGGCAACCACATATCAATGTTTCTCTCCCTTTCTCTCTTCCTTCCCTCTCTCTAAAAATAAGTAAATTAAAATCTTAAAAAAAATAAGATCATGGGGGGTTGGGGGTGTGGGGGGGGCACAGGAGTGAGAGTGTGTCAGGAAGGGCCTCGGGAGTGTTCAGGAGCCTCTGCTGAAACTTCTAGAAGCTGAGTGCCGAGGGTTGCTCTCTACCTGTCTCTCACTAGCGATGAGCTCCTCCAAAGTTGGGCCCCTGTGTGTTTCAAGCCGGTGTTCACAAACAGGATTTAAGTGCCTCCCTTCCTCCAGGCACTGTGCCAAACCCGAGAGATACCTCGGTGAGCAAGACAGAGGAGGGAGGGACAGGGACACCAAACAAGGCAACAACGGAGAAGCAAGGAACGCAGGGTGGCAAGGGCAGTGAAGGAGCCAGCAGGTCTGTGAGGTGAAGAGAACTCAGTGCTCCACAGTTCAGGGCTGCTTAGACCTTGGCATTCTCAGGAAGGAAGGGAGCCCAATGGGGCCAGAACAGGTGACAAAAAGCTCTATGGCTCTGGGCTGAGAAAGGACATGGGGTGACGAGCTGTGAGGGGAGGGCGTTGAAGGGGAGGGCATCGCAGGAGAGGCCTGAGAGGGGCCAAGTGCCAGTTCCTGTGGAGTCCGGGAGGCTTTCTAAGGCTGATGGGAAATTCGCAATGCTTTTGGCTGGAGAGGGCCACGCAGAATCCCAGGTTAGCAAGGCCTTCTGATGCTCTAGAGTTGGTGGATAGAGGCACACGTGGAAGGTGCTGGACCATGAGTCCTATGAATGAATGCATGCATGCATGCATGCATGCATGGGCGGACGTGTGTCCAGGAAAAACAGCTCCACAGGGGACCCCAGACCCAAAGGCCTGCTGGAGGTCCTGGTTATAGGCCTAGCGACCTGGCACTGTGACCTTGGGCACATCCCCGCCCCAACTCGGGGCCCGGAACCCTGCGTCTCAAGGGCGGGGAGGACGTGCAAGGAGGGACAGTGCGTGCGCAGAGTAGGCGGATTAACTGCAGATCCTTCAGATCAGCCCCCGGGCGAAACCATACCCCCACCTTGTCGGACTGCTGCCCAGCCCGAATCCTTGTCTCCCACCGTGTTTACATTCCCCCAGGGCCGGCCACGCGGCTTTTCGCCGCGTCTCCCCGGCGCGGCCCCGCCCTCCGCGGCGCGCGCCAGCCAGCCTCCCGCGCCCGGCCCCGCGCAGGCCCTGTCACTGGGCCCCGCCCCTCCGGCGCGCAGGCCCTGTCATCTAGCTCCTCCTGTCTTACTGGCTCCGCCCCCGGCGCGCAGACGCCGCCACTTAGCCCCGCCCCACCCGCTCCGGTTCCTCCCCCAACCCCGCCCCTGAGGTGGCTCCGCCCCCAGCGGTCCGGCTCCTCGGCCAGTCCGCGCGGCCGAGGGCGGTGCTGAACACCGCGCCGGGCAGTCCGGGCGCTCCGCGGGGCGGGGCCGAGGGTGGCGGGAGGGTGCGGGGGCGGGCCGGGGGCCGGTTCCGCGCGCTGAGATTTTTAAATGTCCCGCTCTTCGCCGGGCGCAGGAGCAGCCGGCTCGACCGCCAGCACGGTGTAGGGGGCAGGCGCGGATCCCGCCACCGCCGCGCGCTCGCCGCCGCCTCCCGGCTCCCGGCCTCCCGCTCTCCCGCTCGCCCCTCCGCCCGCCTGCCTCCGGCCTCCGCGCGTGCTGCCTGCCTGTCGCGACCCGGCTTCGGGTGAGGCCCCGCGCGGCTGCGAACGGCGTGGCGGGCGAGGACTCCTGGGTCCGGCCAGCCCGGGTCGGGTGGGGTGGGGGTGGGGCGAGGCCGGGTCGCTGGGTCCCCGGGGGCGTCAGCGCGGGGTGCCGGGGCAGGGTGTCTCAGAGGGGAGCAGGGGAGGTGTTGAGGGGGAGACTGAGGCAGCCCGGGCCCCGAGGGCGTCGATGGGCTGGCAGAGCTTTCGGAGGGCGTCGGGCCCCCCCCCACCCCCGGGTTCGAACCCGGTATCGCGGGCTGTTGGCGGCGCCGTGGGTGACAAGCCACCCCGGGCCCATCGGCCATTTTCCCGACCGGGCCGGGAGGCTCCCGCCGCTGCCGCGCGGGAGGGGGAGGGGTGTTCGGGGAGGGCCGGCAGGCCCGGGTCCCTTCCGCGGATCGTGCTCACCCCATGGCCCGCTTCGTGCCCCTCAGGCCTCCGGTCTGACCCCGCGCCGCACGCCATGCCGAGGGAGAGAAGGGAGAGGTGAGTGGCCTGGCTCCTGCGGGGCAGGGAGTGTGTGCGCGGTGGGGGAGGGGTGGCCCGCACCTGGGACAGCTCGCCCTCACCTCTGTGCCACCCTGGCTTTGCAGGGGTGCCAAGGAGCCTGACGGCATGAAGGAGGAGAGCGGCGCCGATGTCTCTGCTCACTCCAGGAAGAGGAAGGCGAATGTGGCCGTTGTGAGTACAAAGGAGACAGGTGGGGGCGCCTGGGCCCCCCATCTTACCTGGGTACCCACTGGGGCTCTAGCCAGGTCGTTAGTTACTGATGGGGTGTGCGAAGGGCCTTGTGCGTTCGGGGAAAGTCTGTTCATAACCTAACCAGCTCTCTCTCTCTTCTCTCTGCGTGTTCTTCTGTGGGCTGTCTGGCCTTGGGGATCCTCGGATGTCAGTTTTTGCAAGATCCAGATGAAGAAATTGACAAAATCGACAAGCCCACCAGAAGCGAGATGGGCAGTCAGGTGGGCTCACTTGCTGGTTGGGCCTGAGTGGGGGCCACCTGCCCCATGGGCCGGTGGGGTCTTGTCCTGTCTGACCACTTTCGGGAGGCGTTTTCTCTGTGGCTGAGCACCAAGCCTGTCCCAGAGTGCGGACCTCTGCCAGCCCTGGGTGTTGAAATGTGTGCCCATGTCTGGGGGAACGGGAGTGGATGGGAAGTAACTCGGCCCTTTCCTTCTGCCCTTGAGGAAACTGAGCCTCAGGGAAGAGACTCAGTGGCCTGGAGCAGAGTCTGGCCTCCAGCTTCCTCTCTGGGCTGCTGAACTGGGGTGGGGGGGGCAGACCCATGGCTCTCTGGGTGACTAGGATAAGGGGGGCTTGTGTGGGTTCACAGACGGCTCCCCCCACTCACATTTGGGTGTTCACCTCACGGAGGTTAAGGCCCTCCCTTAAGGGCTTTAGATCAGGTTTTAAACTTGAACCCCTCTTCTGGAAGCTCTTCCAGCCCACCCGGCTGTGGCCTATGGTGGTCGCTGCCTGCGGCGCCCCAGCCTCAGCCCGAGTGCCAGCAGGCCATGCCCTGTGACGACATGGGTGTCCTCACACACCTTTTTACTGAGTAGCCCCGGTCTCCCACCCTCCTTCGTGGGCTTCCCGCCACATTTCCTGCGTGCTCCCGATAGCATTATGATATCAGAGGTTGGTGGCAGAAAGGCTTGTATTATCTCCTTACCTCCAGAGAGGGCTGCAGACTGCAGTTACGGCCGCAGCGAGGAGGCTGCCTGTTCCCAGGCGGGTGGACTCGAGCAGGGTCGGCGTCTGAGCCCAGGGCCGCAGCCCTGACTCGGGGGACAGCAGGCAGTGCGCTTCTCCACAGGGGCCATGAGCAGCAGCCACAGGCCACATCGTATGTGGGCACACGGGGGAGGTGGGGGCCTGGCAATGAGCATTTCTGGGCTGGTGCCGCCGATAGAAAGCAGGGGCGTGTGACTTCCTTCTCTAGTCAAGAAGAAATATTTCACTCGAGAACAGGAAATAAGGCAGCGCATCCCAAGGTCTTTCCTTTCTGGTCTTTTTTCTCCCCTCACGACCAGTCGTCAGACCAAGCAGGGTGACTTTTGCGGGTCTCTCTACTTTGTGAAATTCAAGTTTGGTTGTTTTCTCAGCTGTGCTTGCATTGAGTTTCCAATGGAGGACGAGGCAGAGGTGGCGTCCACACTGACTTCTTGTGTTTGGAGGAGTGTCTGTCTTGAAGGATCACTGGGGCGGTACCTATGTGCCCCAGATGGGGTGGTGGCCCTGTCCCCCACTGTGGAGAGTCGAGGCGCGTGACGTGTGAACAGCCATATTACTTCCATAGGAGGCCTTGTCTGGTTCTCCAGAGATTACTGGTGACATATTTGTGTACGTTCAGTGGGGTGGATAGCTAGGATGTCACCGGCTCTTTGTGGAGTGATCAGAGTCTGGCTCTTTCTTCTCTGTGTTGACTCATGAAGCTAGGACTTGGGGGTGACACGGAACCCTTTCGCCTGTTAATTACACAGAATTATTGTGTGTTACCCTAGCTGGGCCCAGCACAGCAGCCTCCACGCCGACCTCCGTGCAGCTGCTCCACCAGGGCCGCACGGGGCCTGTCACTGTCACCTGGGCCTCAGGGGCACGGACTTCACCCAAAGTCCATTTGGCAGGTCCCTGTTGTCGTATGGGATGGAACTTTCTTACAGAAGCCGCAGCCTGGACTTCCCTTAGTTCTCAGAACACCCTTTTGTGTAAGGTAGTTCTGTTGCCGACTCTAAGGGGCACGGGGAGCCGGGTCGTCAGCAACAGGCAGGACTGGGCTCTTGCCACCCTCCCGCTTCTCCCTGAAGCCAGGCCGGTCACACCTGCTCTGAAGGAGTGTGCGTGCCGAAGTCACAGGGCCATGTCTGCACACTGCCCCTAAACGGGCTGGCTTTGGGGGCCACTGCTTGTCCCCTGGTTTTCCCGAGCAGCAGGTCGGAACCGGTGCCAGTTCCCGTCCCAAGGTCTGCTCTCGGCTCTCCCAGCTGCTCAGCAGCCAGGGCTGGCTCCCCGATCCTGCCTTCAAACCAGAGCCCTTCCTGGAGAGCAGCTGCCCCTGTTTGATGGGGGACGGAGACCAGGCAGGAAAGAGGGGGCCACCCGCCCTCCGGCAGGGTCGGCACGAGCTGCCTGGGTTGTCTGCGGGCCCTGCACCGGGAGCCACAGCCGTTCTGTTTGGCGAAGCTGCCGGGAGCTGGGCCGGGCAGACCTGCAGCCCCGGCCCCACGCTCCCACGTCGTTGGCTCGGTGTCCTTGCCTTCTCCGGCCAACAAAGTGACCCAGTGGCGTCAGGCTCCGACACGGGCGGGCTGTCACCTGCCACACTGTCAGCAGAAGTGCCATTTTATCATCACTTCACAAACCAGCCGAGTGAGACAGCCTAACAGCGGTTACAGGGGAGAGGAGATATTTGAGAGCCAATCACAGGCCTGTGTTTAGAGTAGGACGATAAACCGTAGCTGTAAGAAGAAAGTCTCCTAAATGGCAAAGGGACCCAGGCATTTCCCAGATACTGCAAACTGAGTAAGGTCAGACATCCCGAGTCTTGAAAAGAAAAACCCCGTCTTGGTCCTTGGTGACGTGTGTTCACTTGTCAGCTGGTCGTGGCTAACTCTCCAGCATGCGGCTCCGGGGTGGGAGCTGCAGGTCTCAGGATCGAGGCCTGCCTGTCCCCACAGACTTTCCTGTGGCTCCACGGGGCTCCCACTGGGCAGAGACTCTTCTTGTCTTGTTTTGAGTGGAGGGAAACGGAAGGTCCCAGTCACATCACAGGTTCTCTGGTCCCGCAGCCCAGGGAAGACGTCACATCAATAGGACATGCTGTTCAGAGCGGACGCAGTCGTGGGTGGCAATTCACGCTTCCGGTCTTCTAGTCTTGTGAACGGGGTGTGCTGACATGAGCACTTCTGTCAGAATTCTGCCTTCCGCTTCTGAGAAGTTCTTAAATTGTATTTATGCTTTAAATGTTTTATTTGTTTTTAGAGAAAGGGGAAAGGAAGGAGAAAGAGAGGGACAGAAACACAAAGTGTTATCGCCTCTCACGCGCCCCCTACTGGGGACCTGGCCCGCAACCCAGGCCTGTGCCCTGACTGGGAATCGAACTGGCGACCTTTCAGTCCACAGGCTGGCACTCAATTCATGAGCCACACCAGCCAGGGCTAAGAAGTTTCTGTAGCTGAGCTGCACTTGTTAGAATACAAATTGTGACTGGGCCACCCCCCAGTGCACTACAGTTGTGCCTGGCGTCTCGCCGAGCTGCCCCTGGACCTGTGTTCTGGTTTTGGTGACAATGCTAGAGCCCTTCACAGTGGGCAGTGTCTCGGCCCTCCTGCACCCCAGTGCCCCTCCTGCACCCCGGTGCCGCTCCTGCCTTGTAGCAGAATGACGATCAGAGGTGGAATGCTCTCGCCCTCGGCATTCCCTCAGATGCTGACTCACATTCACCGATGCGGGAGCTCCGACGGTGGAATGAAAGCTCAGGTCCTTCCTGTGGCTCTTCCTTGTCCGAGTGTCTCCACCCCACTTCAGCCAGGACACCGCTTCTGCCTGGAGGTGGCTCTCCGGGCGGAGACACACCTCGAATTACTGGCTCTTCTACAAATCGCTGAACGTGAAAGTGGCTGGTTTCCATCAACACTGAAAAACGTGTTCTCCCTTTTCAGCCTTGGGACGGCTGTGCAGCCTCCGAGAACCCCTGCTCCCTGATCCCCACGCCAGACAAGGACGAGGACGAGGACGAGCTGGGGTTCCCCGGCTCTGCGCACAAGCCCCCCATCGCCAGGCCGGCCCGTGCCACGCCTCTGCCTATGCTGAAGTGAGTGCCCGCCCCTGCCTGCCACCCTGCCTGCTGGCACCGTGGGTGCACGCTGACCCCTGTCTGTTGCTTTGTTGCCCGGCGGTGTTTTCTGCAGCTGGGCGAACCGAGAGGAGGTCTGGAAGATCATGCTGAACAAGGAGAAGACATACCTGCGGGACACGCACGTCCTGCAGCGGCACCCTCTCCTGCAGCCAAAGATGCGGGCGATTCTTCTGGACTGGCTGATGGAGGTGAGCTGGGCTCCCTGGCAGCTGGCAGCACAGCCCTTTGTGGAACCTTTGAGCTGATGGGTCTTGTCCCATCGGCACATTCCAAGTCTTGGAAGCTGCTGCCACACTACCACGCTCTCACTTTCTCCTTGTTTGCTTGCATGCTTCCTTGAAAGAATTTCTGAAGTCTCCTTACCCCCTTGATGTTTTTAAGTTGGCATCTGTCATTTTCCTTTGCAGTTTTGCAGCTTTTATGCATGTGGATCAAGTAGGGAACGGGAAGATTAGACAGTGGGAGGGAGCAAAGTGTGGATGGGTTTACAGGAGAGTTAAGATTATGTGCTCTCTTGAGGATTAAGACCCCCGGCCCACCTTGAGGGGTATAACTTCTGGCATCTCAGAGGTGTGTTAACCTAGACGCACAGAAGCCAGAGGCGTGGGTGCCCACTCTGACCTGCCCAGTCAGGAACCGATGACCAGATCACCCTGGAAGGCTCCTTCCCATCAGCCCCTTGTCCGCGCGCAGTTCCCCCTGTGGTCCTAAGTCAGTCTGACGGGTGCGTCGGTGACCAAGCTTTGGGTCAGATCATGTGGTCTCAGTGCTAGGAAGGCTCGTTCCTAGGAGTCTGTCTTGTCATCATCCTGCTGGCCACGGGGGAAGGAGCCACTCGGTGACCATGGGACCTGAAGTGTGGCCGAGTTTCCCCAACACGGAAGGAAGGGCAGGATGGTGGGAGGCAGTGACGTCGCAGGGCCGTCCTTGTGACAGTCCCCAGTGGCCCCTGCCCTGTGACCCGTCAGGGCCGGAGTCCCGCTTCCCGCCTCGTTTCTACACTGCGGTCTATTGCAAGGGGCGTCTGACCCGTGTCATCAGAGTGTCCATCGTGGCAGAGATGGTCTTTTTCAGTGAGCTGTGGGCACTGGTGTTGGATCTTTGTGATTGGACTGCTTGTAGTTGTGTCCAGTGGGGTGCAGGTCATCGCTGTTTCATAGCCACCACCATCGTTTTATTTATTTGCTTACTTACAGAGAGAGGGGAAGGGAGGGAGAAAAACATCGAGGTGTGAGAGATACAGTGATTGGTTGCCTCTCACGTGCCCCCAAGCTGGGACCTGGCCCGCAGCCCAGGCCCGTGCCCCGACGGGGAGTCAGACTGGCGACCCTTCAGTTTGCAGGCCACTGAGCCACACCAGGCGAGGCAGTGACATTTCCTAGTAGTGTTTGTCTTGGAGGATTCGTGTAGGTTACAAATAGTGTGTATCAGGGGTGTCACACTCCCTGTCACAGGGGGCCACTTCAAGCCCCGCTATGGCCTTCCAAGGTCCAAATGTGATTTTAGACTGTGTGACTGTAACTACTGCTTAACCAGGGGCTAGGAGCTCTCGCTGCTGCTGGGTGGAAACAAGGTGGGGGCTGCATTTGGCGCGAGGGCCTCATGTTCGCCACCAGTGCCATACAGCTTGGGGGTTGGGGGGGTGGCGGCGCTAAGAGGATCATCAGGAAGGGGACACACACAGACAGCACCCCCGTGTGTGCTGACAGCGACTCTGGCAGTGGGCCCTTACAATCCAGACCCACCCGGTCAGCAGTCCGCCGCCCTCGGGCGGTTGGCAGGGTGTCTGGTGCTGGTTCCTTGGTTGTCTCTGGGCACTCTCCTACTTGGGAACCTGGGAGGTGCAGGTTGCCTGTGTGTATCCACGTGACGGCCTGGCCTCCTGCCTCGTGTCCGTAAGCAGCTCAGCCGCAGGGCTGGGGGAGGCAGGGTCTGGACGCCCTGCAACCTCCGATGGATGCAGGCTCGGGCTTTTCCACTTTGCCCCCGATGCCGCCCTGCTGTGAGCAGACGGGCTGTGCTCTCCCCAAGCCACGACGAGACTTCCAGGGCAGTGCTCTGGGAAGCTCCTGGTTTCTGAGCCAGGCTGCACCTTGAACACTCACCCTGACATTGTCACGGAGCAGGGCGGGCGGGGGGACCGTCCCTTCGCACTGCGGACTTCTCTCCCGCTTCGCTGAGGTTGTCCCTCACCAAACTCGGGGCAAGTCCTTCCTCCCCGTTTTCCTGAAGCAGCCGATCTGAGACTTGCTTGGCGTGTTTGCAGGTGTGCGAAGTCTACAAACTCCACAGGGAGACGTTCTACCTGGCGCAGGACTTCTTCGACCGCTACATGGCGACGCAGCGCGACATCGTGAAGACGCTGCTGCAGCTCATCGGCATCTCGTCCCTGTTCATCGCCGCCAAGCTCGAGGTGCGTGGCACCAGCGGTCCGCAGCGCAGCTCCTGGACCCGCCGGGCGGGGGTGCGGTGGGCTCTTTGTCTCCGATGCCCACCCCACGTCTTTCTTGTTGGAGGCCTGCTAGAGTGAGAATTGCCGACAGAAAAAGTGCTGAAAGTTAACCGAGAGCGAAAAGCACGAGCATATGAAATGCTGAGGTCATTGCAGGGACTTGGAGCAAAAGTATTAAACCTTGGCCTGCGAGGGTTGAAATGTCGGCGTGATGGAAGGGTGGGTGGGCCCAGCTTCCAGAGATGTTGCTGAAGGTCCTTTGAGAGATGAACGTTTCAAAGGCAATCCCAGGAAGTGGGAGTGCGAGCGAGTGAGCAACGGGAGAGGGCAGCTGCTCCGGTCCCTCTGTTTCACGCCGCAGCAGCTCCGGTTCCTCCTGTCAGCAGCGCACCCCCTTGCTCCAGCCGGCTCGCTGGGAAGAATGGCTCCAGGTGTCCTTACAGGTTCAAGGGGGGGGCGGGTGGGCTTTTCCCAGCGGTTTCTTCCGTTCCTTCCTGGCAGGAGATCTACCCTCCCAAGCTGCACCAGTTTGCTTACGTCACGGACGGGGCCTGTTCGGGAGATGACATTCTCACCATGGAGCTGATCATCATGAAGGTAGGCCACAGAGCCGGGGTCCCTGGGCCTGGGCCGCATTTCGGAGGACAGAGGGGAGCAGAAACATTTTCATTTTCCCACCACGGTCTCTTCCTTGTGTCCCGCAGGCTCTAAAGTGGCACCTGAGCCCCCTGACCATCGTGTCCTGGCTGAACGTGTACATGCAGGTGGCCTACCTGAACGACCTATACGAAGTGCTCCTGCCCCAGTACCCCCAGCAGGTCTTCATCCAGATCGTGGAGGTCAGTGCCAGGCTCAGGGGCGCCTGCCCCACCCCCAGCCCAAGGCTTGGCCCAGTGGGTGTCGGCTAGCTGCTCAGTGCCCCGTTTTTTCCCGTAGCTTTTGGACCTCTGCGTCCTGGACGTCGGCTGCTTAGAGTTTTCCTACGGCGTCCTGGCCGCTTCCGCGCTGTACCATTTCTCCTCGTGCGAGCTGATGCAGAAGGTCTCCGGTAGGTCTTCGCTCTAGGGCGTTCCTGGCGCGGCTCGAAGGCGGGGGCTGGCTGGGCTGAGCCTGGTCGCGCATCCCCTGCAGGGTTCCAGTGGAGCGACGTCGAGAAGTGCGTCAAGTGGATGGTGCCCTTCGCCGTGGTCATCAAGGAGACAGGCAGCTCCAAGCTGAAGCAGTTCCGGGGCATCCCCGCCGAAGACGCCCACAACATCCAGACGCATCTGGGCAGCTTGGACCTGCTGGTCAGTCCTGGCCCCCTACATGCCTCGAGTCAGGCCCTGCCCCCTCCTGTGGCTTTAGGAAGGAGAGTTGCGCTTAGTACACACGCCTCTGCGTGTTGTGTGGCGCGGCGCAGACTTCTAGACTGTTCTTTGCGATTCCTCCACTCCCCCCGTAGAGCAAAGCACATGGTGAGTTATGCCCAAGGACATTCTTCCACCCTCACACTCCTCACTCTGCTTCTCACCCGCAGGACAAAGCCCAGGCGAAGAAAGCCATGTTGTCTGAACAAAATAGGGTCTCTCCTCTCCCGTCCGGGCTCCTCACCCCGCCGCCGAGCGGCAAGAAGCAGAGCGGCGACCAGGACGCAGCGTGACACTCCAGCCTCCTCACCAAAGACAGTCGTGCCCAGCCACCCGCTCCTGTCCCTGCGGGCCTGTGTCCGGCGCCGCCTTGGCCGCCTGGGCTCACCCGGGAGAGCGTCCGCTCCCAAAGCACAGGTGCTCTGTGGATGGTGCGGGGCGGGGAGAGGCGCTCTCACAGCACGCTCACGTTCTGCTCCTGAGTGGGGCGAGGGTGCCAGCCACCTCCAGATGCTGCTGCAGAGGGCGCTGTTTGGCCTGACGGACACTGAGGCCGGGAACCGAGGGGCGTGCGGTGCTGCCGGCCTCCCCTCGGGTGTGCTGGGTGCCCTGGGTGCGTGGTGCTGTGCAGGGTGGTGCGAGCGCTGGGACATGGCCACAGCCAGCTGCGCCAGGCCCACCCTCCGTTATCAGTTGACAATGTACAATGTCTTCTATGAACTGTCGTTTCCAAGTGCTGCTACGTCTGTCTGTTTTTAATAAAGGTAACACTGTCTTTGAGACAGCTGGTTTCATGAGCTACGTCTGGTCACTCGAGTTAGCAGTCGACTTTGTGGCCTGTTCTCCACTTGAACTACCTGCCTCCCGAAGCTCACCCTTTCCCGCAAGTGCGTTTCAGAGGAAACTCGGGGGAAGCTCGGGGTGCTGCCTCGTTTGCCTCCCGGGGCCTGGAGCTGGGAGGGGGCACCCGTCTGGCCTATTTCCCACGGGTCTGCAGGGGCCTCCCTACCCTCAAGTTTGGTGGGAGGACTTCACACGATAGCCGGCAACCACAGTGACGGAGAAAATGCTGAGTGAGGTGCGTGCAGCCCAAGGCCGTGATGCGGGACATGCTGCGACCCCAACCCCTGACAGAGTCGCCCGTGTTGGCTCCTGGGGGGTGTCCCCGTCCTTCGAAGGCATGGGGTGCATGGTTCACATCGTGTGTGTGTGAGAAACCCTCAGCGCGGAGGCCGCACCCAGCGTCGCGTTCCTGCGCCTCATGGCGCCTTGGCGTACGCATGGGTCAAAGGGAGGGTGAATGAGCAAATAAACTTATTTTCAACTCGGTGTTTTATCTAATTTCTGTAAAAACCACCATCTTGTATGTGTCATCATTACATGCAGTGGGGGGTGGAGCACACTTCACTCTGTGATGCTTTGGTTCTGGTGAGTTCCGGCGTGGCTGCCTGATAAGGACGCATCCCGAGTGTCTGGGTGACCCGCGCAGCCGCCAGTCGCACGCCTGCCCGGCAGTGTCCCCCATGCAGACAGCCGCTCTTGCCCTAAGAAGGGGCCGGTTTTAACGGCGGTCACTCGCAAGTGACTTGCAGAAAGTCCTGAGTGGCTCACTTACATTAGACATTTTCTGTGCAAAAAGATGGCACCGAACAGTCCCATTCCCAGAGTTCGGGAGGTTCGAGAGCTTGACGACTGTGAGGTCACGGGGGGCTGGGGAGCGTCTGAGGGGTGCTAAGTGCTCCGTTGATCGATGGTTGGCGAGCTTGTCCCCTTACAGGGTCTCATGGAACACAATGGGATGGGCCTGCCTTATCTGTAAAACTGCTGGAATGCTGTGTTTCTGGAAATCGGTAATTTTTTTTAAATAACAGTGTTGCCATGGGCAGCTGTCAATCATCTGTGCCAGTAAAGGGTAAGTCCCGACCAGGTAAGTCAGATTTTCAGTGATCGGTTATTTCCTGCTGCTCTGCCAGGAACGCTAGAGCCCTCGGTACGTTGAGGTGGTTCCCCTCTCCGAGGAGCTTCCTCCAAACTTGAGCCCTTTTTAGGGGTGACCCTACATGCCCCTTTGCCAAGTCATTCTTGTTCTGTGACTTAGCTGGACCCACCTGAGGCCAGGCGACCCTGAGGCGGCCCCAGGGTGACAGTGGTAGTTTTGGTCCCCCTGGGCGGACAGATGCTTTGAGGGGTTGCATTCCTGAGCAGGAGGGCACGCAGAGGGGCGGCAGCGGGGCCCCTCGGAGACGGAGAAACAACTCACCGATCACCGTGGTGATGGGTGTCTTCAGCTCACGGAAGTCACCCCTGGACCCCACCTGAGCTGCTGTCATGTCTGTCCCCTGTGCCTTAGAAAGAGAACACTGGTCTCGGAGTGGTGGGGTGAAAGAGTTACCAGTTCCCCCTCCCCACCCCCCCACCCCTGCTGCCCCCAGGTGCAGCTCCTGCCCCTCCATGAGGGACAGAAGAGGCTGGCTGCCTGCGAACTTGAAGTTCTGCAGATGAGTCAGTTGTGCTGAGGGACCCTTTACAATCTGGAGCTTAGGGCGACTTCCCCTTCTGTCCTCGAACGCCAACACAAACGAGATTGCAGTTTATTTGGGCAAAATTAGGCCCCAGCTCGAGTGGGGACAGGAGAGACATCAAATCGGATCACGTCTAGGCAGACTTAGCCAGCTGCGCCCTTCCCTACCGCGTTTTGAAATTCAAATCACATTTCTACCTTGGACATTGTTAGAAGACTATTTTTATCCCCGCTGTAATCATCTAATTTGCTGATTACGGGTCTCAAATTGCCACAGAGAACTCAATTTTTGAAAGAATTGTCCTGTTTGATCAAACACGTTATTCAGGCAATGCAGCATTTGTTCCACAAGGGTACCTGCCAGGCAGGGCCGGCCGGGAGTAATGGCATTAGAAGCCTGCACTTAAAACCACGCATTAGCTAATCTACCGGCGACAATAGAGTCTTAAATATAATTTGCCGCAGATACTTCAGTTCCTGTGCGGCAGACAATTGCATTGTAGTGTAGATTTTCCTGCCTCATCCCAGTTCTGAATGTGACTCCAGGAGACTCTCATTCCCGGGCTCCCAGGGTTCGCTTCCCCTGAACCTCAGACAGGGGGCGATGGTGGTAGCCTTTGATGAAAAAGCAGTCCCACCGCCCGGCTTTTAACCCGTTTTTCCTGACCAGTGCCAACCCCCGACTGTAGCTTCTGGCTGTGGTGAGGGGCCAGTCTACAGTGGGCTGCCGTTGTAAGACACGTGTGTGAGTGGTCGGTACCTGTGCTGGGCGCTACCTGCAGAGCAGGCTGGGTGCCTTGGGGAAGCTCAGGTGAGCCTGGGACCCAGGTGAGTGGGAAGCCGCACAGGCAGTGGTGTGGGAGGGAGGGTGGAGGGTGGGAAGGAACTCCGGCAGCAGGAGAAGGTGGGCACGAAGGAGCGGAGGATGGAGGGGCCCCAGGCAGAAGGGGAGCGGGAGACCGAGTCCCCAGGGGTGCTGGCTGTTAGGTGGAAGCGGAGCAGAGGGTCCCAGCAGCAGGGGGCAGTGTTTGTGAGGAGGGGAGTGCTGGGCGGAGGGGCTCTGCGGCATTCCTGGGACGGAGCCAAGCCTGGCTTACACAGGTGAAGCCCATCCATCCACCTTCCCCAAACTCACGGTCTGGGATCCCCCACAGAGAAGACCGCCATCCGAGGTCAAAGAGCAGGGCCCTCACACGTCTTCATGGATTGCAACACTCCCATGATTACTTGGGTTCACAAGCAATAGATTCACAGAAGCCACTGTGGGAGGGGTGGGTAAAAATTCACAGAAGCGGGATCAAACCGTGCCCAGCGTCCTGCCACTGGTTCTTTCCCTCCAACGTCCTCCCCAGGGTGTGCCTGTGCTGGTGCCTGTGGGGCTGATCCCGACGGTGGGGGTTTGCTCTGTGGGAATGAGCCCCCTTGCCCGTACTGCTGGCGCCAAGCTGGACCCCAAACCTCTTTCCTGCGGTTTCACGCCCGCAGGTGGTGCTGCCCCCAACATGTGCACACGCTCCAGGGGGTCGGCCAGTCCCCAAATCCTGCTGATTCTGCTCCCACTGCAGCGGGTGGCACTAACACTGGCAATGCCAGCTATGCTGCCTAGTAAAATAGCCGCTGTTCCACCGGATGGGCTTTACTCCGACTGTGAGGGCGAACCACGTCTGTTGCACAAAGCTGGACAGCTACGCACACAGCACAGAAGCGACAGGTTCCTGGAGATGCCACGCTTCACGTTTTCGGGTAGGAAACACTGTAGCCGGCTCCACGATTCCGTTCTTGACGTACTCTAACATGACGAGACCACTTTTCTACAGGGCTCTGTCATGCAACGGTGCCCTCTCTCTGCGGTTTTAAATGCACGTGTGCATACGAACTCCCTCCTTTCCATTGCTACTTTTTAAAAAAGACTATTTATTTTAGAGAGAAGAAGGGAGAGAGGAAGAGGGGGAGAGAAGCATTGATGTATGAGATACATCGACAGATCGGTTGCCTCTCACATGTGCCAACTGGGAACCTGGCCCGTAACCCAGGCATGTGCCCTGACTGGGAATTGAACCAGCGACCTTTGGATTTGCAGACCAGCACTCAGTCCACTGAGCCACACCAGCCAAGGCAGTTTTTGTTGCTCTTTTTCTGTGAGCACCTGCCACCTGGTGCCATCGCTCAGCGCAGAAGCGCAGGACATGGCACAGAACAGGCGCTCGGTGAAGATGTGCTCTGTGAGTAACGGGCGGCTGGACCGACTCTGACACAAATAGGCACTTGCATTAAATTTTGCACTTTTCCAGAAGAAACGTAGGCCAGCTTCTACTTGCAGAAGATCAACATTGAGATTGAAGAGCAAGACACGAACAGGAGTGGACCAGACCCCGGTGTCTGTGCTGGTGCCTTTCAGAGCAAAGCTGCTACAGGCCACTGGATTCCGATTCCCGGCAGGGCAGGGAGGGCGGGCTCCCTCCCGCCTGCCCGGCCCCAACGCACCCTCCGGCAGAGAGCCGGCAGACATCCATTTCCCAAGACAGATGAAGCAGCCGGAAAAACAGAGTCAGTGTCCTCCAGCATCACAGCCTGGGTCCCCAGGACCCGCTGTCTCTGTGCCAGGCGACGGCTTGATCTGGAGAGCCTTTCCCAGAGCTGTGCCCTCCATCCCTGCCGGTCTGTCCCTGAGGCTGTGTGGTCCACGAGGCAGGTTGGTGCTGCCTTCTGTTGAGTTTGGGCTGCATGGGGGATTTGAGACACGTGACCCCTCCTTTGACACTTGAGAGAGCTCACGCTTGGACACGGATCCCCACTCTGGGCGGCTGGAGGGCAGGGCTCCGACTCCCATTCCCCTCTCTGTCCCAGGAGCTTGAGCTGAGCAGGGCCCAGGTTGGGCCCCGCATCCTGAGAAAATACTGTTCTGGACCCCGAGAACAGGGTGAGACTAAGGAAAGAAATGTTTCGAGGGCAGCAGCAGAGGTAGCCCGTTCCCCTCTGTACCCCAGACACCCAGGGTGTCCAAACACGTTCACTAATTGGGACACAGCCCCGTGCCAGCCTGGCCCCCACGGGTGTTTGCTGCAGATCCCTGGGTTTATGGGGCGTCTGCAGGGCTTTCAGCTCATCACTCACCCACCCGGGGCCTCCGTGTCTCCCTCAGGCCCGTGGGTGGGGGGCTACTGCACTGGCGAGCCCAGCCTCGTGGGCACTAAGGCTGCTCTCTGTCCCTGCTCAGACTCTGTCCTCCAGGTGGTGCCGGGAGCTGGGTCACGGCGTTCTCAGGTTTGCACTCACACACTGGGGAACCCCCTGCTTCCTGTCAGCGGAGGTTTTGTTTCTGTAGATGTCAGGAAGGCTGGGGCAAAGTGACATGGCTAGCAGGTGGGCTAGAAACCTGCCCCGGTCTGAGAACCGCTTTACCTCCTCCTTGCCCTCCAGGTGACCCCTGGGTGACCTTTGAACCTCACCCTGTCTAGGGCATGTCCAGGGGAGAGGTAGGGCACTTGTGATTCCAGGATTCCAGGGCTGCTGCCTGGAAAAGATCCCCTGTCCAAAGGCTGGTAGCCAGCCCTGCGGGTGGCCCTGGGCACCGTCCCGGGTGGGAGGGACATTGGGCTCCCTCAGAGCCTCGGCCTGGGGCCGGGCTGTGTTGCCCCTGGGGTGAAACCCTGCGCCGAGCATGGCTGAAACACTGTCTCCCCAATTTGCCCGTGACCCAGAAAACTGAGGCAAGGGGAGACACTGCAGCACAAACAGGGTCCCCAGGTGGCTGAAGGGACTCTGCGCTGCTCACTGGAGCGCCGTCCAGGGCAGCGGGGTATGGACATGGGTGCTGCCGAGGAAGGAGGATGGAGTCTGGGAAGCACAAAGGGCGGCGGGGGCGTTAGGAACTATACTGCTTCTATCCTCTGAACGATGGACCCAGGGATGCTAAAGACTTTATCCTTTGGTTTCTGATAAGAAAAGAAAAGGAAGAGAAGGAAAGGTCTCTCTGCCTGAGCTCCTCAGCCCCACCTCAGTCCCACCTCAGCCCCACCTCAGCTCCACCGTGGACCTGGAGCTCAGCAAGGCACTGGCCTCTCCCATCCTCTCTGTGCCCCGGCTCTCCCGGACAATGGCAACAGCAGTTCCGGGGACTCCAGCAGTTCCGGGGACTCCAGGCCCTGTCCCCACTCAGCTCCCTTCTGCTTTTCCTTTTTTTGATTTTTAGAGCAAGAGAGAGAGAGACATCGAGTCACACACACTCATTGGCTGACTCTTGTATGTGTCCTGACCAGGGATTGAACCTACAACCTTGGTGTAGGCAGACGATGCTCTAACCAACTGAGCCACCAGGCCAGGGCTGTTCTGCTTTTGAATAACCCGCCTAAGGTACCCTGATGTGGTAACACGCCCTGTTTGGGTGGAGTCATAGGCCGAGGGTGTGTATGTGTGAGTGTGAGTGGCGGGTGTGTCTTGCAGTATTGGGGAGCCACTGCTGTTAGTGCTTAGTCATTTGCAGAACACTTCTCTTCTCCTGAGACCCCCCCCTGGGCGCACCTCAAATCACGTTTCTAACCCGAGGGTTCGTTACAAAGGAAGAAAGAAAAAAGGTGTGGGCTTTCTTCCCACAACCCCTGTCAGATCTCGTTGATGGGCAGGAGTTGGGAAGGGGTCTGTTGTGTGGGTGGGTGGCGGGGACGGCAATGGCCACGAGAGTCACGGTCTCCTCCTCACGCCCCAGAATGCAAGACTTGTTAGGAATGGCACCAAAGAAGAGTTCCCAGGCTAAATGCACTAGCCGTCCGTGGCCTCCTGCCCCCTCCCCGGTGTCCCCATGAGGCTGTGGCAGCTCTGGTCTGAGAGAGGCCCCAGGAAAGCCTCCCAGCGCTGAACAATGTCACTGGCAGGAATGGGCAAGGCGGATGAGCACACCCAGCACATCTGCTGCTCCTGGAACACAAACGTCATCACACAGCACGTGTGAGGAGGCACACACAAGCTGGGGACAGCCATTGGCTCAAATGCTAGCCCCATCCAGAACTCTCACCCTGGAAAGGGCCTTCCGATGGCGTTCCGGTGACCCTCCTGCCCCACTTCATGCCGACACGCCTCCCACCCCGGGTCACCCTGGTATATGGGAAGATTCGAGAGGGGTCCCAGTGTGGCCACCTCTGCCACAGCTCAGACAGGGCTGTTCTGGAACTTCCACACACAGGGCGTTCAAGTGGGAGTCCTGGGCCCTTCCTGAGGGCCAGGCTGCTGCTGTCGCCCAGCTGGTGGCCCAGGCCCCTGCGGGCGCCCTGGTGAGCCAGGGCTGAGAAGAGGGGGCTGAGCCATGGATGGCGCTCAGGTGGGAGGCCCTCTGCTCTGTGCTCATGTGCCCCAAACAGCTGCGGGACCCTGGCACCCTCAGCTGCCCCACTCAACTCCCAGAGGGAGTCTCAGCCTGACCGCCTACAAAGCCGTCCTTGCCGGAATGACACCCACAAACCCTGGTTTCCTCCAGACAAGCTCAGACCCGCGCAGATGGGCCCTCACACCACGAAGTAAAAATAACGAAGCGTGCGACTCTAGGCCTCCCTTTTTCTCTGGGCAGATGTTCCCCTGCGTTTTGGTAGCGCACCGCCTGTACCCCCTCCTCCTGTGCATTCTCACCCCTTCTGGTGCGTTGGCGGGGACCAGCCGTGCCCTCCAGGTGTGCCCTTGCAAGGGCTTCTGGGGTGCCATGGCCACACTGCCACTCATGGAATGGTCCTGGGAAAGAGTGGGGGCTGGAGCCAGGCCTCAGGGGAGATAACCGTTAGAAGTGGGGGCAAGAGGTTGCATGCGTGCCCAGGGCAGGTGGCAGGAAGGATGGAGAGGAAGCTCCGGGGGTTCCTGGGTATCTGAACCCCAAACCTCAGTCAGCCCAAGGAGCTCCCATGAGCCATCCATATTTACCGCCCACGTGTGCTGGGAGCCTCTGTGCCAGGCCCCGGGATGCTGTGCTGGACAAGGCAGCCCAGATGACACTTGCTAAAGGCGGACTGCAGTCTTGGGGGCCACAGACTCGGGTTGGGGGGCAGCACAGGGGGGCGGAAGAGAGGCCAGAGGAGGCAGGGGCCCTGGCCAGACCCACTGTGGAGGCCCTGGAAGGCTGGGTGCCCCTGAGGAGCCACAGGACCTGGGGCCCCGGGTGTGGGGGCAGCTCTGCGCTGAGGTTTGCCTCACCCCTTGCCCCTGAGTTTCCTCTCTGGCGTCCCCCAGGTCTCCCTGCCTTCTAGCTTCCACCTGTCTCTCCCTGAGACCAGCACCTGCCATCTCCCAACCTGCTCTGGAGGAGGAGAGACTGGGGGTCCTCACCAGCCAAAGCTCCAGGCCTGAGCCCCTCCAGCACAAAGTCTCTCTATTGGTCACCTAGACAACCACTCAGGGGCCACTTGGCCTCTTTAGTGGAACGAGGGTGTCCAGTCCAGCATCGCTCCGCAGTTCAGAGAAGCTCCCAACAGGTGTGGCCATTGGTCCCGGGATGGGGGTGGGGCAGGGAAATGGCATTATCAGAGAGAGAGACATGCTGAGGCCGGCCAGCAGGTAAGTGAGCTAGGAGGGAGCTAACAGAAGCTTCGGAGGCCACCACACAGGCTTGTGTCCCTGCCCTGACCTGTCTCAGCAAGTGCATCAGATAAGTCACTTTGAAGGTGCCCGTGTGGAAACTTCCATGAAAGAGAGCCGGAGGGAAAGACTGTGGTCAGATGGAAGGACTGTGGTCGGGGCTGCGGCTAGGCTCAGCCCGCAGGAAGGGCAGTCCCATCTCCGCGTGCGCGCTCACTGGCCTATGCACCTCTCGGCTGTCCCGGTTTCAGTCTAGTCATTTAAGCCGCCTCAACTCCATTTTAGAAGAGAGGAAACTGAGACACAAGGAGGTTCGGAAACTTGCCCAAGGCCACACTGGCGGAGAGGGGCTGGCTTCAGGGCTCATGGTCACGCTGCATGAGAAGCTCAAGTACCAACCCTAGACCCGGCTGAGGGTTGGCCGGGTCCCAGCTATTGCTTTCTGCCCGGACTGCGTCCCTACGGCGGCCGGGCCACATGGGCCTACAAAGAGGGCGCTTTACCCCTGGCCGGGCAGCTCGGCTCCAGTGCGCGGGACACCTCTTCCCGTGCCTCCCCGTGCCTGCGCCACGCGCCCCACCACCCTGCCGACTCCGCTGCCGCGCGCCTCCGGGTCACGACGGAGGAGGAGGGGGCGGTCTGGGGGGAGGGTGGCTCAGAGAAGGAGCAGTGAGTGTCCCTGGCGCCGCCCCGCTGCGGGGTCGCTGCTGAGCACGGGCTCCGGGAAGACACAGGTGGGTCCCGGAGGAGAGGCCATCCGGTGAGCAGCGGCCGTGCGCCGGGGCCCCTCCAGCTCCAACCCCGCCACGCCCAGGGGAAGCTATCGCGACGTTTGTGAGAGCGCCGCCTCTGAGCCTCCTCGGGAGGCGGGCACCACGGTCACCCCACCGAACACTCGGGCAACACAGGCCTTCCTGCGAGCCCCAGGCCAGGCCCAACCCCGAGGGGCGGGTGCAGGACGCCAGGTCAAGACCCCGACCCCGGCAGGGAGGAGCCAGACTGCCCGGGTTCGGACTAGGCGCACGGCCCTTCCTGGACACGTGGCTCTGGCGCATTTCCTAGCCGCTCCTGGCTCCGCTGTCCCCGGCAGGGAGACGGGCCGGAGCTCGCCTCACCAGCCCGCTGTAGCTGTGACGTCCCTTAGGGCGCCGCCCGCACGGCCCAGCCCGACCTCGCTGTTTGCTTTTGCAACGGTGGCTTGAGCGAGACGGGGCGCTGAGGCTCCGCGGGGCCGCCGCTTCCCAGCCGCTCTCTTTGGGCTTCCCCCGGGAGCGCCGGCCGCGCGACAGAGCCACCAGCTTCCCTCCGCCAGCCGCGAGCCGGCGCCGCCCTCCCAGCCCGGCCACCGCTCCACGTGCGCGTGTTTACCCACGTGACCCCATCTCGCCCCGCCCGCCGACCAGGGCCCGCCCCGCCTCCGAGTGCGCCCCGCGGAAAGGGCGGGGCCAGGGCTGGGGGCGGGGCCTGGCCTGCGCAGGCGCTCCAGCGGGTCGGCCCGGGGGCGTGGCCAGCGTGCTCCCGGCTGCCTGTCAGGCGCGTGGTGGAGCCGCTGGAGTTAGGTAGGCGGGAAGTGGCGCGTTAGTCCCTGTCCCGGGAGACGGAGCCCGGCCACGCTCGGGCGTTCACGCAAGGGCCGTCCACGCCCAAGTTCCTCTGCCTTCTGGGCGGGGCCGCTTCCTCCCTGGCGCTGGTCGTCTGGTCCTTCCCGTGATCAGCCTCCCGCGTCCTGCCGCCCCAGCGCTGATGTCGCCCGGGGTCGGGGTCCGCCCCTCACTTGACTCCCGCCCCCGTGCGGACAGTCCTGGCTGCTCTACCAACAGTGAACCCACGTGAGCCAGGCACTCGTCTGTACCGCCCTGATCTGGGTCCTTGGGTCCCCTGGCTCTCTGTCTTCCCGCCCCGACGCCCACTACGCCCCCGGCCGGGCGGAGCAGACTGACTGTGGTGGAACCCACCACCCTCCCCAAACCTGGTTCCCCGCTCCTCTCCCTCCAGCGAATGACGTCACCACCACCCCCAGCCCGGCCACGTGCCCCCAAACTGGGCTTCCGCCTTGACTCCTCACTCCGAAGCGAACCTGCCCCGCAGTCCCTGTTCTCCCCCCCATCTCTCTGCTGCACCCTGTCTGTAGCCCAGTTCACACCGGGACCCCCGAACCCGTTTCTGGAGGGCCCCCGTCCTGTCTCAGGACGCACGGTCCTCAGGCCAGCCTTCGTGGACGGCTCCGGGAGGAGGGGGTCTCCTCGAGGGCGAAGTTCTAGGGACTGCGGGCGCCTGCTTCCAGGACGGCTAAAACCCGAGTCTCTTCACCCTTCTAAAAGTCGGAGGACGAGGGCGTGCTCCTGCTCTGCCACTGCTCGGGGTGGCCCCTGACAGTGCGGCCCAGGCAGCGAGAGGAAGATAGAGCGAGACGGAAGCACGGGAGCAAAGAGGCAGTACAGTTACTGTCAAACATGGTGAACTAGAGAACCAGCAAACTCACCTAATGACGGAGCCGAAGGAGGGCGTTTCCTATGAGATCGGAACAGAGTCAGGGATGGGTTCCCCCGCAGTGACCATGCGTTCCTTCCTTCTTTTCCCCTTCCTTCCTTGCTTCTCTTCTTTTTTACATTTATTTTTATTTTAAAGATTTTATCTATCTATCTATTTCTATAGGGGAAGGGAGAGAGGAAGAGAGGGAGAGAAATATAAATGTGTTCTTTTTCAAAACTATCTGAACACTCTGTGGACTTTTTTTATTCTTCCATGTACACTGGAGAATCAGTTTCCCAAGTTCCAATGCAACTGGGCTAGGATTTTTCACAGGAATTGCATTGAATATATAAGTCATTTGGTGGACAAGTTATATTGTTTCAAGGTTAAGATATTATCCCATTAGTTATCTCTGCAGTCTGGTCTTTTTTATTTTTTAATCTATATTTCTGAGTTTTAGATTTAGCTTCTTAAAGATCTGGTGCATTTTTCATTAGGTTAATTCAGAAATATTTCAGTATTGTCCAGAATATCTTATTTTTATTAATATTTTCAAGAAATGTATCACCCTGGCTGGGTAGATCAGTTTGTTGAAGCATCATCCCAGTTCCCCAGGTTGCAAGTTCCATCCCTGGTCAAGGGCACATCAAAAGAATCAACCAATGAGTGCATCATTAAGTGGAACAACAAGTCAGTGTTTCTCTCTCTCTCTAAGCAAAGATGAAGATGAAGAAGAAGGGGAGCCCCTGGCTTGTATAGCTCAGTGGATTGAACGCGGGCTGGGAACCAAAGTGTTGTCAGTTCAATTCCCAGTCAGGGCACATGCCTGGGTTGCGGGCCAGGTCCCCAGTAGGAGGCACATGAGAGGCAACCACACACTGATGTTTCTCTTCCTCTCTTTCTCCCTCCCTTCCCCTCTCTGTAAAATAAATAAATAAATAAGTGAAATGTTTAAAAAATATAAACAGATTACAAAACTATAGTAATTAAAAGGACATGAAGTAATTAAAATAATGAGAAGGCAGGTGGGAACCTGGTGAATACGGCTGAAGAGACTTCCATCCACCTGCCCTGAGTGGGTCACCACCAGGGACTGCAGCTGCGTCTGCCTGGGGTGCTTCCTAGGTTTCCGAACCTTTGTCACTGATCCTGCCACCCCTCCCACTAGCGGTGCGTTTGGATGGGGCAGGGGAGGAAGGCGGCAGGTGGCTGGGGTTACCTGTGAGGAATTAGGCAGGTTCTCACTTTCACACACGGAGGCAGAGGTCAGAGGCTTCAAGATCTTGCCTCAGTGTCAAAGCAGAAAGGGTTTGGAGGGCCAGGCTTGGACTTTGGAGTGTGCACACATGGGTCCTAGTCCCTTCCCTACTTTCAAGACACATGAACTCGGGCAGGAAGCCTAGTCACAGTGAACCTTGGTTATCTTCCCAGTGAGACGGGAATAAAAATAAGGTCGCACTTAGAGGGTGGGGTCAGAAGGCAGAGGTGGTGTGGGAAACCGTCTGCTCCCTCCCCATGTCCCTGTCATTGCCTGTCTAACAGCGTGGACCAGTGGAGGCCCTGGTCCTTTGTGGGTCTTCGCACATTTTTCTGATCACCAGATGGCGGCCTGGAGTCCTCTCAGGAGAAACTCAGAGCCAGGGAGGGAATGCCCTTTGTGAGTGGCCCAGGAAGTCACCCACTGGAGCTAGTTCTTTCGAGTTCCAACCCCTTCTGGCCCAGGTGTGAGATAGCCCTTTGAGTCAGCACTGTTCTGGGAGGCTGCCCAGCTGTGGAGGCTTTGGCTCAGCCTCCTGAGGGAGGTGGGCAGCGTGGTGGCCCCTCACCCGAGTCAGTGGTTCTGACACCCACACACCGATACCGCACCCTCTCGATTGCTGCAGCTGTTCGTGTCTTGAAATCAGGTTGTGAAACCCCTTCAAATGTACCTTCTTTTTTAAAGCTACTGTAGCCATTTTCAATCTTCCGCATTTCTATATAAAATTTAAAATCAGATTGTTGCCCTGGCTGGTGTGGCTCAGTGGATTGAGTACCAGCCTGCAAACCAAAGGGTTGCCGGTATGATTCCCAGTCAGGGCACACGCCTGGGTTGCAGGCCAGGTCCCCAGTTGGGGGCATGTGAGAGGCAACCACACATGGATGTTTCTCTCCTCTTTCTCCCTCCCTTGCTCTAAAAATAAATAAATAAAGTCTTTAAAAAATAAAATCAGATCGTCATGTGGAAAAGCCCACTGGAAGGTAAGTGGGGACCACACTGACTCTGTCGTCCGTTTGGGAAGAACCGATGTATTAACAGTGTTGAGTCTGCTGGTCCACGACCATGGCACCCACCTCTGTTGACTGAGGACTGTCCGGTTTCGTTCAACGAGGTCTACGGAGTTGAGCCTGCAAACCTCCAACGTATTTGTTTTTAGATTCACCCCTAAGTATCTCCTTTTTAATGTCACTTAAATAGCATTGATTAGAGAATCACAGCTTCTGATTGTTTGAGGGGCTGTATTCTTGGGGATCTTCTACAAAGACGATCACGTCTCCTGTGAACAGTTAGTTTTTGGCCTCCCTCTCCACTTTGTGCACCTCCCCCGTCTCACTTCCCTGGCCAGGACTTCCAGGGCCGTGTGGAATGGGAGCCTGGGAGGGGCCCTCTGCTGTGTCCTCACCTGGGAAGGAGAGCATTCAGCTTCCCCCACCGAGGGCGATGCTAGACACAGGCCAGTCGAAGACGCCTTGTGTCAGCTCGAGGGACTTCCCTTCTGCCCCTCCTTGAGTGCGTCTCTTCTTTTAAAATTATGAACAGGTGGTGAGTTTTTCCAATGTGGTTTCTGCTGCCATTGAGGTAACCGTGTCACATTTCTCCTTTCTGGGATTATAATGATTTTTGCATCTTAAACAAACCCGGAATTCCTGAGATAAAGGCCACTCTCATGCATTTCTAGGTTTGATTGGCTAAAGTGGCGTTCCAGCTGCTGCATTCGTGTTCAGGAGGGATGTCCATCTGGGCCTCCTTCTGTGGTGCACGCTCTCTCTCTCTCTCTCTCTCTCTCTCTCTCTCAACCCCGGTCACTGCCTGTTTGCTGTCACCCCCCAGCCCCTGGTTCTCCAAGGTAGTAGGAGTCTTGTATCCAAAGTGTCCTCTCCAGGTTCTACACGCCCTGCGTGGGGCGGACTGGAGCCCACCCTCAGACTTAAAGCCACACACATGGGCCGCTCACCCAGTGCTGCTCCACCCAGTGAGCATGCCTCTGCCCCGCCGCCCACCCTCAGCCCCTCCCCAGTGCCTGCGGTTGGTCAGTGTGAGGGTGCATGATTGGTATCTGCAGGAGGCTGGTCTGATATGAGTTATTCGGCCCTGACCAGAGCAGGACCTCTGAGGAATGACCCTGGAGAGTCAAGAACCCTCTTCCGGCCGATGTCCCCACTGCCGTGACTCTGTGAGCCCCTGAAACTCAGGTGGAGGACAATCTAAACTGAGAGTTGAAATCTGAAATTGCTGAACAAAGCACCAAGTGTCCGAGAAAACCTGGAATGCCCTAGACTCTTCTATCACTAGGTTTCTGCTCAAAGAGTAAGCACCAAGCTCCCAGCCAAGCAAATCCTTTGGGACAAGAGAGCCTCCTTCCCAGTAATTCCACCTAAAGTCTCAGGACGGAGCCTCATTGGCCTGTCTCGGGTCACGTGACCATCCCTGAACCAGTCACTAAGGCCAGCACAAGGGGCAGGGCTCTGATTGGCCACCAGCCACCCCGCGGTCACCTGGACTCAGAGACAGAAAGGGGCTTCTCAGAAAAAAGGCCGGGCTGGTCCGCAGAGGTGGGAGCGGGACGCTAGGTGAGGATGTGCTCAACAGACTCGCCCACGGGGGTCTCCCAACTTCAGACGCAGGACCCCCGAGGCCGGCGCCGCTCCTTCCCCTCTGCCGCCCGCAGTCTTGACGCCAAGGAGCCAGCTCTCATTGGAAAAAGGGGGAGAAAGACTTGGCAGTAGCCCCGGGTGCAGACGCCTTGATAAAATATTTCTTGTTTTCTCGAGTTTACGTAGACCAAGTTTTCACTGTTGCGAGGGGGTGGGTTGGCAGAGAGGTGAGATCAGTCTGTGTCATTTCTTTTTTTTTCTCTGTGCGTCGCGTATATTTCCACTGGCTTTACTGAAATCCTCAACCCCTCGCAAGCTCTCTGTGGAAGGAATAAATATGTACTTTCAACTTCTGTTCTTCGAAACACCATATGGTCTGCGCTGTGAGCTTAAAATACTCTGGTGAGCGGATGCGTCCGTGGAGCAGGCAGCCAGGCGGAGCCTTCCCCGCCAGGCTCACAAGGTTAATGCACCCTTTAAAGTGCGGCGGGGCCGGCGGGCGGGGCGCGGCGCGGTCCGAGGGAGGCGGCCCCTTGGCCTGCACCGGCAGGGGTGCGGGGATCAAGGGGTGTCGGCGGCTGAGGTGGGCTGGCCGCTGCCCAGGGTGCCTTTGATGGGCGCTCAGCCACGCGCTCAGACACTCGCAGTTTGCGTCCTGCATAATCAGGAGTAGCAGGCTGATGGTGTGCATGAATAACTAAGTTTGTCATTGAGGTTAATTTTCCTTCAAAAAAGAGCACCGCCTCCCACCCCCATCTCTCTGGGCCGATGCATATTTATAAAGGGCAAGGAGGAGGCTGGATGGGGGGAGGAGCCCGGGGCGCTGGAAGGGGCGGCCGGACCCCGAAGTCCCAGAAGTCCCAGAGGCGTGGCTCGGGCCGGCGGCTGGGAGCGGGGGCAGAGCGCTGTGGATCCCGGCGGAAGGAGCTGCTGGGGCCCCGGCGGCGTCCTCCCCGCTCTGCCCCCCCCCCCCCCGCAATCCCCGGCCCAGACCTCAGGGTCCCCAGAGGACTGCCATCTCCAAATGAGGTGGCAGTAGAGGAGGGACGGCTGCGGACGTCCATCGCACGCTGTTCTCTGAGCCAATGTTTTTTTTGGACAAATCCTCCCGTTTTCTTGTGAAAAGCAAAACTGTGTCGTGCTGTATGTGTTTTGGTATTAATACTTGTTAGATTGTCCATCGTAAACATTTTAAATAGGGGGTGGCTCTTGTAACCTGCTTATGGCATTTCTTTCCCCCTCTTTTCACAGACTGTCCAAGGGGTCTCGGGTGGCGCTGCCTACCCCCTTGCCATGCGTCTCAGGGGAGCCAGGCAGGGGTGGCTGAGGAGGGGCTCAGAGACCCTGCCCGCCGCTATTCGGTGGCAGGTCCTTTCTTCTCGGTGGCCAGTAGGTGGCAGCTCTGAGCCTCCCACTCCACAGAGCTCAGGGCCCAGGCGCCCAGCAGGCGGGCCGGCCCTGGGATGTGGACAGAGGCTAGATGGGGCCACACAGTGATGTCCAGCGGCTTCTGCCTGGGACCGGCCATCCACCCTCCTGTGCCTGGGTTCCTGTGCAAGGCAGGTGGACTTCCTGGAGGAGTTGACATCTTAGGTGAGAGCTGAAGGACAGTAAAGATTTCAGGCAGCAGGAAAGAAAAATGCCAGGATCCAGAGGGCACCCGCCCAGGGGTGCTCAGGAACTCACAGGCAGCAGGCGTGGCTGGCACTTGGATGATTGGGGTGGGACTGACTGGGGAGTCAGGGTGATGTCTGCCACTGGTGGAGGCAGTGGGGTGCAGGCACCCTGAGTGAGGGGTCTGGACTCTATCTTGAGTGAAGAACCCCCCAGCCTCCCTCCCCGCCCCTGCAAGGCCTTCTTCAGGTTTCACTGTGTCCTGCCTGCTGTGGCTTGGGGCGGGCAGGAGTTGTTGAGCACTGAGGGAAGGGACTGAGGGTCCCCCACTGCATGCTGGGCTGCTTGGAGGAAGCATGTCCCCCTTGGGAGGCTGTGGGGAGCTCCAGGCCCCCTGGTGGCAGGTCAGGGGTTGGCACGTGGCCTGCTCATTGGGCGGTCTCTGACAGTGGAGGTGGGGGTGCTGTGCCCGTCTTTGGAGAGAGAGGAGGTGGCAGCCGGGGCCGCTGGGCATGTCCGCAGATTCTGCCATGCTGGAGCTGGCTCCTCCCTCTTCTACCTCCCTGAGACCCAACGGGGAGACCCCTGCCTTGGGGACACGTGGCATTTCCAGACAGCGCAGCCCGGCGGGTGTAGCCCAGTGCCTCCCCAGCCTTCCTGCAGCAGGGGTGGGAGCCGAGGCCGGACAGACCTGCTCCGGGGGCTGGTGACAGGCTGGTGGCTGTTGTGACACCATGTCCGTGGAGTCCCATCTGGCTCTGTAGTTAATGTCCGTTTTTAAATTTTTTTAAAGATCATATTTATTTATTTTTAGAAAGAGGGGAAGGGAGGGAGAAAGAGAGGGAGAGAAACATCCAAGTGTGGTTGCCTCTTGTGTGCCTCCTACTGGGGACCTGGCCCACAACCCAGGCATGTGCCCTGACTGGGAATCGAACTGGTGACCCTTTGGTTTTGCAGGCTGGCACTCAATCCACTGAGCCACACCAGCCAGGGCTGTAGTTAACATTTAAATATTTAATTAAACGTGGCCAATATTTTATGAAACACTGTCAAAGCCACAGTGATGCACCACTCCACTCTGCCTCACCCTCCTGGGCTCTCCACCTGCTGCTGACAGTGCAGCCAGGCCTGGTGCCTGGTAGGAAGACCCTGGCCTGCAGCCCGATTCTGAGGCACAGTGCCCCCTGCACCCTGGGCACTGCTGTTGGATTACATATTGGCTGGAGCGGCCGAGGGCAGTGGGGCTCCTGTCTGGGCGGGGACATTGGAGTTCTCACATTGCACCCTGGGCTCCCAGGAACCCCAGTCAAAGGCGGCCATTTCTCGGAACAGCGGGGCCTCAGGCTGGCCCAGCTCACTCCCGCACCATTCAGGTGGTCACAGCCGGTCACAATGGACAGGTAAATGTGACCATGTGTGAGGAGGGAGACGGGCTCACACAAGCTTCGGCGGGAGCTGCTGCGCACGGCGGTCCAGCTGCGCACGGCGGTCCAGCCAAACCCGCCCGCATGGAGGCCGGTCTGAAGTGCAGCCCGGCTTCCTTTATGGTAGAAGCACCCCAGGAGGTTCTAACCTGCCCTGGGCCCCTGGTGCAGACTCCTGGCTGGGTTCCCGCTCCCCTCTGGCTCCAGCCTGGTGCCCACTCAGACTCGGGGCCCAGCCCCTTTCTCTCTGATGTCCCTGCTGGGACATCTCTCTCCTCTTTGGCAGCAGAGCCACAGGGACCAGCGTGCAGCCTCCCACTCACTGTCCCACAGGCCCACAGTCTCTCCTGTCTCCAGGGAACGTGGTCATCTGTGCATCTTTGCTGGTCTCTGGAAACCTGGTGGGCTGGTACCTGTGGGCCTGGGAGGGCACTGCTGGCGCCCGGGGATGGGCCGAAATGTCCCAGTGCATACTGAGCTGCCCACACTGCCCAGGAGATGCCAGCAGCCCAACCCGCACGGGTGTGGTTGTTACGGATAAGCCGTCCTGGGGGGCAGACAGGTGTGCCCACCGCCAGGTTTTGGACTGCAGCAGAGACATTGGCCTTGACTCTGAAGACAAAAGTGGGAATTTTAGCTCAGGAGCAGGAGGAGGTCAGTGGATGGAAAATTGCTGGGAGGAAACAAGGGGCCAGGGAGATTCCGGCTGAACCAACAGGGCGGGATTCTTGCTGAAGGCAGTCTAGGTGAGCGCACACGGGCGGGGTTGGGGTGGAGGCAGGTGAGGAATCTGATTAGATGCAGAAGGCGATCAGATAGGGGAGGCGGGGCTTCTGGTAAAACCAACGGAGCCAGATTCTTGCTAAAACTGGACAATGCAGAGACGAACAGGACAGTCTAGAAGGCGAAGCCTAGTCGAATGAGTTTGGGGGGCCTGGGTCGAGTGTGGTAGTGGAGAGTGTCTGCCAGTGTCCGGGGACCCCCAGCCCCGCAGAGCCAGGAAAACTGGCACCCCTCTTCTAGAATGCAGGGACCCCGGGGGTGTCTTAGGGGGGTGGGGGCAGGGGACAGGGACAGCGGGCCTCCTGGGGAAGCCAGGGAGTGTCAACCGAAGCTCACAATCCTGAGATTAGCGGGTGGGGGAGGACTCTCAGGAGCTGCAGAAATAAAATGATCTCCCGGTTTAGACAGTCAACCCCAGGGGACAGGCAGGAATCTGGAATCTCTGAAAATCTTCAGCTTTACATGTTTTTAGCATCTGGGTGTAAAGATGATTCTTTATCTCTCCATGCCTGCTTTCCCCACGTCAATGGGCATTTGGGGTGTCTACGGTTCTGCTGCCTCCCTGACACACGGAGCCACAGGACGCAGTCCGGCCCAGATGCCCCTCTGCCAGTGCCTCCAGTGGGGCCCAGGGAGCGGGCTGCGGGGTCCAGGAGGCACCTGTGCCGGAGCTGCAGCCTTGGATGCTCGGGACGGAAAGGTGCCTCCTGTGGAGATGCTACTCCAGTTCCAGACACACAGCTGATCTCATGAACGTGGGGTCCTCCTTCCGGGCTGGGGTCCAGGCTTACATCCCCCAGAGGCCCAGGCATTGCGGGTGGGCAGGGGGTGGGGGGCGTGGGTGATTCTCCACCTTCAGTGACACCATGGGCCCTGGGACCCTTCAGTCCCAACATCTCTCCCCTGGTTCCGGAGTGTGCACCTGGGGTGTGGGTTACCCAGGGGCTCTCTTGCCGCCCAGGTGGCCATAGCCCAGCATCTCAGGGCAGGGCCTGCCCACCACTTAGCAGCCCTTCCCTGCTTTCTTGGGGCCACTTTCTGCCATTTTCTGTGTCCCTAGGAAGGCCACCCACCTAGACCCCACACCAGAGAAATCTTTCCTGAAGGGCAGGGTGGAGGGTGGGGAGCGGGAGGGGAGCTTCCTTCTCCCTAAGACACCCCCGGGGTCCCTGCATTCTAGAAGAGGGGTGCCAGTTTTCCTGGCCCAGGGTCTTGCCCGTCAGCTCAGGGCCTGCCTGAGGTTGGGAAGCCAGAGCTGAGAAGAGCCTGTGGTCTCCTCCCGCCACCTCTCTCCTGGGGCTGGGAGCCCAGGGTGGCCCAGCCGCCTGCCCGGGGCGGGGGCACCCACAGGTGAAGAGAGACGGAGTGGGGTAGCTTGTGGAGGTGCTGCCCCGCACACAGTCACCTCGTGAAACACAGCGCACCGTGGGAAACAGGTGGTGCTCTCCCCCGGCCCCCCAGCTGCCTGTGTCCCCGTTCTCCAGGATCTCTGTCACTGCATGGGTGCTGTCCTCGTGGAACGTCCCGACACTCAGAGACGCAGAGGACCTCCTCACACACGGTGATGGGACATGGCACTGCTCCTGCCTTTGCCCAGTTTTCTGCGAGTCTTGTGCTTTTTTCCTTGTCGATTTGAAGGGCCTTTTGTTTAGAAGTCAAGGAGGCCTGAGACGTGTGGGGGGTCGGTGTGGGCAGGGACCGCGGAGCTGCTGGGTTCTTCTTCTCAGGGGCTGGCCAGAGGGCCTGGGAGAATGGCCCAGGGGCTGAGGCCCAGACCTCCAGAAGCTCTCATCTGGACAGGGCGAGGACAGGGGCGTGGCTGCGCCAGGGTGTGGTATGCTCCAGGACCTCGGGGAGTAAAAGCAGTGATGTGAGAGAAACAGAATGCGGGAGAAATGAAAGGGAAATCACAGTCAGAGGCAGTGAGGCCCTGGGGCCAGACGCTCCAGGCGAAGGTGGGGCCCAGACACCTGGAGATGGCCCGCCCACTCCCGCCCCTCCTCACGCATACGCACCCACAGAGGTCCTGTGCGTGCGTGACTGTGCGCACTCCGCCATGAGCAGGGAGGCCCCGAGAGGCGAAGTGACTCGTCCCCAGTGCAGAGGGCATGGGGGATGGAGCCAGGAACGGTACTTGAGGCTGTTGATTTGGTGCCACATCTTGTTTTTTAAAGTTTTTTTTCCTTATTTTCTTTCATTGTATTTTGTTGTATCTGTTTTTAACCTTTTTTTTTTTTTTTCAAAGGGCTCCTGAGTGAATGTGTGGATCGGCACTGCGCAGACAGTAGGCCCCAGAGACTCTACTGGCTGGGCATTGCCACCACCAGTTAGGTTCGGTCCCTGCTCTAGACCCCGGCTGTCGGCTGTCGGATGGGGCCTGAGGTGAGACAGCAGGAGGCCGGGGGGCCGCTGGCTCAGCCACCGGGCCTGCCTGCCCGCACCGCGGCTTCAGCTTCAGTCTGCAGAGGGCGCGCTCTGGCTGGGGCCTCCCTGTGCACCAACGCAGACCCCTCCCGGGGCGCAGAGGACGCCAGCCCCCGGGTCAGCCATCGCCCCCTGGCTGAGCCGAGCCCACAGCCCGTTCCGCTCCACTCCAAACGCACACCGCTCGGAAGGAAGGCAAACACTCCCCAGATGTTTGGGGGTGGGAACCAAACCCTTCCCTTTTCTCTGCTGCCCCTCCCCTGAAGCTCCCTGCCTCCGGCCAGCTGAGAAAAATGTCCAGGGCTTGCCCCGGGGCCTGCGCCCACTCCTGGCCAGGGGCATCATTTTTGCCCGGGCTCCACCCAGGCTCAGGGCATCATCGAGTGTGAGGCCCGGCCTGAGCCTCAGGGCGTGGAGACCCTGCGCAGGGTCCCGCTGGGCCATCTGCCACCGCGTTCTCAGCCAAGTCCCTGGGCCCGTCTGGGCCACACTTCCGTCGGGGGTCCAGTGAGGTGACAATCCCCTCCTGGGGTAGGGGCAGCAGCAGAGCGAGAGAAGCGTGAACGGCTAGAGGGCGCGCTCGGGGCAGCCGGCGCTCTCCTTCGAAGGCTGCCCTCCCGCGGGAGTGATCGCTCCTGGAGCATCCGGGCCTCGGCCACAGCCAATCAGCACGCGCGCCTGGAGGGCGTGAGGCGGTCGCTGGAGGACCAGCTGCGGGTCCTGGCCGACTCCCCCACGGCCTGTGCCACCTGCGGGGTATGGCGCAGCCCCGGTGGGAGGTCCGTTTCCGGGAGCGCGCTGCTGGTGGGCCCTGTGGACCCTGCTCGGGCCTTGGCCTGGCCGTGAGCTCCCTCCCGGTGCAGAGATCGCACAGCGTCTGCTGCCATCTGGTGGCGGCACGGGGGCAGCTGCGGCGCAGCGCGGGGGAGGCCGGGCCGGAGTAGCGCGCGGGGTTCGCAGGTCCCCCACCCAAAGCTCCCCCGCTGCGCCACGCGGCCGGGAAGCCCCAGGCCTCCACGCTGCTCAGCATCCCCCAAGCCCAGTGGGGTCCGGAGAAGGGCGGCAGGGTGCAGTGGCCCGTGCGCCCGGCTGTTGGGTGACGCACAGCATCCCTCTAAACCCGGCTTTCTCAGCTGGAAAGTGGGTTGACAGAATCCTGTACCTGCGGAGCCGGTGCAAGGATTGCCCGGGCGGAGGCTCGGAAAGCCCCAGACCCGGGTAAGAGCTCGATTAATACGAGCCGTTGCTCTTGTAAAGTCCCAGACTCTCGCTCTCCGCCTGCCACTCAGCGGTGCGCAGTGCTGGCGGTGTCTGGATTCCCCGTTTCTTCGTCTGCGAACTGGGTATGCGATGCGGCCTCCCGCTCCAAAAGAGGCGACGGTGTGCGGACGGCTCCGCCTTTCCGAGGCCTTTCCGAGGACACCTGCGCTTGCCGCGCTAGGCTTTGGGGCACGCTGCCTCTGAGGTCCCCTCCG
>PVIA01007194.1:0-86696 GCA_004024845.1 Tonatia bakeri
CTTTAAATTCCCCATCAGATAGGTTGGCGATCTCCTCCTCGCTTAGCTCTTTTTCTGAGGCTTTACTCTGTTCTTCCATTTGGGCCATATTTCTTTGTCTTGGCACACCTGGTAAGCTGTGAAGGGGTGGGGCCTTAGGTGTTCACCCCAGCAGGCCAACCCTCCTTGCTGTGCTGTGGTGCTGCCTTTGGGGGAGGGGCCAGAGAGGAAACAGTGTGGCTTGCCTGCTCTTCTGCAGCACCCATTTCAAGGGATTGTTGGACTGTGGATTCTCGTGTGAGACTGGGGGCTTCTCCTACCGCCACAACCCACCGTAGCCCACAGCCACCTCTGAGTCCCCTTAAGTCAGCCCCTCCCACGCAGCCAACTGAGCTCAGCAGCCAGCCCCACCCCCATGGTCTGCTGCATTGCTACAGTTTTTCTGAGCAGATTCATGCAGTCCACCACCTTATCGGTTTGATTGTTCTGGTTGATTTTTTCTTTAATTCCTTTGTTGTCAGAGTTCCATGCAGTTTGATTTTCTGGCACTTTCGGTTGTTTATTGATTTCAGATTGGTTGTTATCCTCTTTTTGGTTGTGTGAGGAAGTGAAGGGTCTCTACCTACGCCTCCATCTTGGCCAGAACTTCCTAAATTTTTAAAATAATAATGAAGAATTTAAATACTGTGTAGTCCAGTATTTTTCAACCATTGGGTTGAAATTCACAGTAGGTTTAAAAAATTTTTTATTATCATGAAATATACATAAAATTTACCATTCCATCTATTTATAGTGGTTTTTGAAATTAGTGGGTCATAGTCAGGATTTTTAAAAAGCAAAATAGAATAGAAAATGAAACACTATAAAAGAAAACACATCTTAGTAAGCATAAATACTATTTTGTGGAACTTTTTTTTATCATGTATGCACTTTGAATCAATGTTTATAAAACATGGGTCTAGTCCAGCTCTTACCATTTTCAGAGTGGGATGTATACTCAGAAACACAAGTGATGTTTCCAAATAGCTTGAACTGGACCATGACATCCTGGCTTCCAATTTGGCCATCTCACCATTTTTGCCACCAGTCTGGTCAAACTTATGGGCTAGATGGAGCCATATCTTCATGGCCCCACATTTTTTTTGGTGAGAAAGGATCTCATGGCCCCTGCCTATTGAGTTGGCCCCCAGTAGGCTACAGAAGGAGGCAGGACTCAACAACCGGCATCTTCTGAACCTATTGAAACCCAGGCACCCCATTTGACCCTACTTACTTTAGGGTCAACCAGGAATAGTACAAACCTAGAAATTTAAAAGGAGAGTGGGGAAAGAACCTGTGGTTTGACATTTTTCAGATTTTTTTTTTCTGTTTTGTGTGTGTTTCAAGGGCACTTTTCAAGTGCAGAGATCTGGAGAGGAAGCACTATAAATAGAAGGGACCACAGTGGGGAGGGAGGTCTGGGGGAGGAGGAAGTGTGTGTTGAACACCTGCTTGTCTCCAAATCTAGGGCCCTGATGGGGCTTTTCAGATGGCTCTTTCCCACCCCAACTGTGCCTCACCCCCAGCTTTTTAGTCAGCCCAACAAAACCAGTACTAAAGCCGAGTGGCCTAACCTAGTTTACCATGATCCAGCTCTAGCTTGTCACCACCCTACGTCCACTAAGGCAGTCCCTGGGAAGAAGGGAGTCTGTCCCACCTTGGACCTAAGTTCAACTCAGGTCAACTCAATGGACCTCCATTGGCATTAGCCCCTCTCCCACCTGTGGTGTTCTACATCAATTAGGTTATATCTTACCCTAGTGCAAAACTCAGAAATGCCTCCCAAACATCTTAGAATAAGATCCACCTACAGATTATGGGCTATCCTTCTGACCAGGTAGACCCAGCAGAAGGGAAAGGAAGTGAAAATATGCATCTTGAGGCTATATCTACATAGCATCCCATGTTTTTACTAAGTGTATGTTTCCTTGGGGGTCGGCTTTGGTGGAAAGGGGCAAAAAGGCTGGGCCAAGCAGAGTGTTGGAGAGGCAGACTTCCCCACCTATGTTCCCCTTAGCTCACTCACTGTCCACCTTTCATTCCTCCCAGCTGCAACTCCATCACCCAGAGCCCGCTTTCTGCTCTATACCTGAAGCTCCTCTCACCCTTCAAGCTGCTACCTCAATATCGCCTGAGTTGGCCAAGTACACCTTAAAGGCCCTTCTAAATTAGAACTCCCTATTGCATGATGGGCTCTTCCTTAAAATACCTTATGTGTTGTAAGTCAGCTTTTGATTTATGTGAATAGGTTAATATCATGCTCCCTCAATAAACTTTGAACTCTGAAGATGGGTCCAAGTTAGTTTTGCTCACTCTTTTATGTCCACCTCTGGTACAGTGTCTGCACCAGAGATGGTTCCCAATACATTATGTGGGAAAGGAGGGAGGGGAAAGGAAGGGAAGGATTTAGAAGAGCTGGGGAGGGAGAGAGAAAAAGAGAAGAGGAAGGGGAGGAAAGAAGAGAGGATGAAAAGGAGAAGGGAGGATTTCCAGCCAAGATTGAGGCATAGGTAGACACACTGTGCCTCCTCACATAACCAAAATAAGGACAACAACAATTTAGAAAACAACCAGTACTGAAAGAAAATTGAATGGTATGGAAGTCCGACAATCAAGGAGTTAAAATAGACATATTCATCCAGACTGGTAGGAGGGGCAGAGTCAGGCAGCAGGGCTGAGAGGGGTCACGGCAAAAGAAGCAGTGGCTGGTGGCCCTGGGAACACAGGAGGCAGCTGGCAGACCCTGGGCGAGTGGCAGCAGTGGGGAGACTCAGTGATGTGGCAGATTATGGAGGGGTGCAGCATGCTAGATGGCTGGTGGACCAGGCAGTCCCACGTTTGCACGCAGATAAACCAGGTGAAACTGGAGAGCTAAACAGACCTCGCAACCCAGGGCTCCAGCTTGGGGAAATAATGCCTTAAAACACCAATTGAAAACGCCTGTGGGAGTCGAGGTGCCAGGAGATACTTGCAGCCTCAAAGGGCAGTTCGTAAGAGAGACCCACAGGGTCCTAGAATGTACAGAAACCCACCCACATGGAGATCAGCACCAGATGGGCCCAGTTTGCTTGGGGGGAGCAGTGGAAGGGATTGAAATTCAGCAGAGAGCAGAGCAAGTGCCACTGTTCCCTCTCAGACCCCCCCCCCCAACAAGTAGTGTCACAATGCAGAGGTGTGGGTTGCCCCACCCTGGTGAATGCCTAAGGCTCTGCCCCTCACTACAAAACAGGTACGTCAAGATAAAAAAAAAATGGCCCAAACGAAAGAACAGATCAAAGCTCCAGAAAAAATACAACTAAGTGACGAAGTGATAGCCAACCTATCAGATGCACAGTTCAAAGCACCGGTGATCAGGATGCTCACAGAATTGGTTGAATTTGGTCACAAATTAGATGAAAAAATGAAGGCTATGCTAAGTGAAATAAAGGAAAATGCACAGGGAACCAATAGTGATGGGAAGGAAACTGGGACGCAGATCAATGGAGTGAACCAGAAGGAAGAAAGAAACAATCAAACAGAAAAGAATTAAAAAATAAGAATTCAAAAAAAAAAAAGGAGAGGCTTAGGAACCTCCAGGACATCTTTAAACTTTCCAATATCCAAATTATAGGGGTACCAGAAGGGGAAGAGGAAGAGCAGCAAGTAGAAAAGGTATTTGAACAAATAATAGAGGAGAACTTCCCCAATCTGACAAAGGAAACAGACTTCCAGGAAGTCCAGGAAGCTCAGAGAGTCCCAAAGAAGTTGGACCCAAGGAGGAACACACCAAGGCACATCATAATTACATTAGCCAAGATTAAAATGAAGGAGAGAATCCTAGAAGCAGCAAGAGACAAGGAGACAGTAACCTACAAAGGAGTTCCCATCAGACTGTCAGCTGATTTCTCAAAAGAGACCTTGCAGGCAAGAAGGGGCTGGAAAGAAGTATTCCAAGTCATGAAAGGCAAGGACCTACATCCAAGATTGCTTCATCCAGCAAAGCTTTCATTTAGAATAGAAGGGCAGATAAAGTGCTTCTCAGATAAGGTCAAGTTCAAGGAGTTCATCATCACCAAGCCCTTATTTTATGAAATGTTAAAGGGACTTATCTAAGAAAAAGAAGATAAAAAACATGTATAGTAAAATAACAGCAAACACAATTATTAACAACCACACCTAAAACAAAAACCAATTAAGCAAACCATTAGAACAGGAACAGAACCACAGTAATAGAGATAACATGGAGGGTTAGCAACAAGGGAGTGGGAGGAGGAGAGAGGGGGAAAAGGTACAGAAAATAAGTAACATAGATGGTAGGAAGGAAATAGACAGGGGGAGGGCAAGAATAGTATGGGAAATGTAGAAGTTAAATGTATAAGGTAAAGAACTTATAAGTATGCCACATGGACATGAACTAAAGGGGAGAATGTGGGTGGGAGAGGGTGTACAGGGTGGAGGGGAGTGAAGGGGGGGAAATGGGACAACTGTAATAGCATAATCAATAAAATATATTTAAATAAAGGAGAAGGGACAGGGTGGACGGGAGGGCAGCAGAGACTGGAAACTGGGAAAGAAAGTAGAGAGAGGAGGAGATACGGAGGAAGGAAAGGAAGGGAAGAGGTGATGCTGGGGAGAAAGAGAGAATCTAGGGAGGGGGAGGGAGTTGGCTGTCAGCAAGGACTAAGGAGTTATCCCCCTCTCTCACTCAAAGAGTCCCACAGCCTGTCCCGGATCCTGTCCCGGGTTAGGAGAGGGTTCTGTCCCAGGTTAGGAAGGAGCCTCTACCAAGGCAACTGGGCACAGAGGGAGAGCATGAACCCAGGGTGAAAAATGGGGTGAGTACAATTGACCTAGTGCTCTGGTTTGTCTGACTGGCCTCTGTGATGTGGGAAATGAAGCTGAGCTGTTTGAGACCATAAATTGCACCCTTCACTCAAGGAGTGTTCAATCCCCACTCATCTAATGTTCTCAAAGAACATCCATCTCAAGAAGAGCTCAAGTTTAGTCTGCCTGGTGATATGATTTTATGGAGATACGATTTACATACTCTAGAATTCATACTTTCTAAGTGTGCTTCAATGATTTTTAGAGCTGTGTAACTATCAGCACAATCCAATTGTAGGCTATCCCCATCAGCCCAAATAGACCCCCTGTGTCCATTGCAGTCACCCATCATTCTACCCCAGCCAACCTCTAATTTTCTCTTTTTATACATAGATTTGCCTTTTCTGGATATTTCTTATAAACTGAGTCATAGAATGCGTGGCCTCTGGTATCAGGCTTCTTTCACTGAGCATCATGTTTTTGAGGTTCATGTTGTAGCATGGATGTTTGTTTCTTTCAATTGCTGAATAGTATTCCCGGGCCTTGGTTTCTTATCAAGAGAGGGAAAAATATATTCAGTCATGTAGTAACTATTCCTGCCTTCAAGGACTCAGCTGAAAGGGAAGTTGTCCCCAATGAGGCTTCATGCCTGGAAGATGGAGAGAATATCTGCTCATGGCAATAGAGACAGGAAAAGCAAACACTGGATGGAAAAGGTTCAAAAAGATCTCAGCAGGAAAGCATTGATGAGCAGAAACCAGTTCGGTCAAATGTCAAAATATTCTTTCCTTTGTTTTCAAATATCAATTGCATAGGTTAGTAGTGCCAGGCTGTATAACATCTTGCAGGGAACTGTAATGGAACAGAAGAACCCTGAATTTGGAGAGATGGCCTTAGCACTACACATCAACAAGACTACCCCCAGACCAAATGTGAGAATCCCCGAGTGCAGACGCATCAGGAGATTTTCAGTCCTCCAGGTGATTCCAATGTACGGCCAAGACCGAAATCAAGGGTGACTGCACTATAAGGTTACTGAGCTCCCAAGTAATGACCTCGCTATACAAGGAGAGAGGGTCATGTGTCCTTGTTTCCAGTGAGTGGAATCCTGCTCTTCCCCCAACAGCCCTACACAGATCTCTTCTCTTTGAAGACCACTCAGGAGGGTGTAGCTATTGTCCTTATATCCTCCACCAATGCCCTAATGCTGACCCCAGAGAGAGGGCCTGATGGAGACATAGACAAGGCCAGCTTGTCACAGGACTGAGAAGGCCAAGTCCTCCTGTTTTATTAATGAAAAAAAATTCACAAGTAAATTTAGAGTTATGCAACAGCAGTTTAATATGTCTATTTGTAGACATTTTTCTATGCATTTACTTCTATAGGTAAATATACAAATATACAAGTTTTGTTTTGTTCATAAGCAAATGATATGATGCTTCAAGAATTATGTGAAAATTTGTTTGTGCCTGCAGTGGTATGGTGGCTATAAAACATGGTTTCATTCTTGGTTATATTATGGATTCTGTTGCTCCTATGAGTAGGTTCTCTTTTCCCTTACATTTCTAATTGGTTATAGTTAGTGTTTAAGAAAGCCACTGATTTTTAAAAATTGTACTAAAATACACATAACAAAAGTTAGCATTTTAACCATTTTTAAGTGAGCAATTCTGAGGCATTAAGTACATTCACATTGCTGTGCAATCATCACCAATCATCCATCTCCAGAGCTTTTTTCATCTTCCCAAACAGAACATTTGTACCCAATTAGCAATAACTCCCCTTCCCCTCACTCCATCCCTCAGCCCCTGGCAATCAACATTCTACTTTGTGTCTTTATTTTGACTACTTTAGGAACCTCATACAATATTTGTCCGTTTTGTGACTGGCTTCTTTCACTTAGCACAATGTCTTCAAAATTCATCCATGTTATAGCATGTATCAGGACTTTATTCTTTTTGAGGCTGAATAATATTCCAATGTATGTATAAAATAAACCTGAGCTGCTGGGGTGGACAGCATTGTGGCAGAGTTTACTTGTCTGTGGAATGAAGAGGAGGAAGAAAACAAAGAAGAAGGAAACTGAGAGACCAGACAATGCTTGGGGAAAAGAAAAGGAAGCAAATCTTGATAGTGGGGTATTCAAGGCCAGCCACTGGGGAAGAGGCAAAGTCTACTGGGCTCTAGGGTGTTTGTGATAATTCCAGGCTACTGATGCTTTTGTGCAACTGGAGTCCACTGGGGAGAAGAAAAAAGGGCCATATTCTGTCTGCAGCTGGAGGACACCATGCAGGTGAAGGGTAGGAGCTGAGGGCACCTGACTCCAGGACACCCCAATGTTAAAGAGATGGCAGTACCTTCACCTGAACTGACTGGGGGTTGTAAGATGACAGGGTTAAATGCAACTTGAGAGATGAAAGGACTAGTATTTTTTTTAATGAGTATGTGTGGATTCTCCAAAGGATCTATGAACAGAACTCAGAGGGTTCATGCACTTAAATGGGAAATTTTTACATCATTTTTTAGTTTCCACTGAGGTAGAGGAGATGAATGGACTATACTCCACTGGGAAAATGTCCATCTGATTTTCCTGGGATCTTTTTTACTACTTCTTCTTGGGAAAATTTACATCTCTATTTTCATTAACCTCTAACTAAAATTGAGCATTTCCTCCTATTAGGAACATAGGTGATGACAACTTAGGTTTAACCATACCAAGAAAGATAATGGAGATTTTCACACTTTAGTTATTGCTAATAATAAAATATTGTTTAAACTCATTTCTACATTGAAATCATGTTGTCATAGACCTGTGGGTATGAGAAAGAGCATGGTAGTGCTAAGCCGTAAGCACCAGACTAAAGGCAGGGTGGAAGTGTTCCACCTGGGCCTTTAGTTTTGTCACTCAATTTAGCACATTCTCTGTGCTGGACACTGGTGGCCCCTACAGTAGAGACTCTGCCTGGAGGAACTCAGGGACTGGAGAAGCAGACAGCTGAATCAGATGCACAATTGTAATGCTATATGATTCATGCTACGAGAGCACAAAATACGGGTTGGTGTGGTCAAACTGGGTTTCTCACGGAAAGTGACATTTGAACTGACTTTTTCAGGATATATTAAGAAGTGTGCACAAGGACATAACACTTTTCTTTTACCAGAAAAGTACCTTATCAAGCATGTATGTACCTCAGCTTAGAGTTCAGAGGAGCAAAAGAAATTTCCCCTAGCCATGGGGCTGAAACAGGAAACCACCCAGAAACCCTTGGCAGAAGAAGGCCGGGAGTTCCCAGTTCCCCAGGACTGAGTGGACATTTTCACAGGAAGCACCTCTAGGTGCAGCTGCATCTGTCCTCCCTCCTCTGCATTGAAATGGAGGCTCCATGAGCTGACAGGTTGTTTTCTGTTCCATTTGCTAATGAATCCCCAGCACCTGTGCCTGGCATAGATCTGGCCTCTGCATGTATTTGTTGAATGGGTGAATAAATCCAGTCACACCCTTCCACGGCTGGTGGGGGCAGCTGGATAGGCAGGCTGTGACTCTCTCTGCATGGCATTTGTGTCTCCTAATCGTCATGGTGCCCTGCACTCTTGATGACCTTGGAAAAGCCCCACTGAAACCCCAGTGGGTACGCAAATGTTTTAGGGCATCAGCAAGTGAATTGCCCAACACCTGGGCTGCTGAGGTGTGAGTCATCTCTACCCTTTCCTAGGACTGCAGTGCTGTTGCAGGGACCTAGTGGGTGTCTTAACTGCCTCGTTTAGGGATCCCTTTCCTCCAAGCATGTTCCAAGCTACAAGGATGAATCCCAGGTTAGTAGGGGCAGAGGGCTGGGAGCATCCTCACCGGAACCTCCATCTGAGCTCACAGTGGGTGGGGAAGTTTGCCTCCTCATGGGGCCCAACTTGAGGGACCATAGGCTGGTCCCTGGTTGGAAAAAGAAAAAGCAGACTATTTCTACTTTGCCCGTTCCCTCCAAGGATCTTCTGGGCTAAATTTTGTCCCCCATCCCCTGCTCCATTCATCTGTTTCAACTTTAACTTCCAACACCTCAGAATGTGTCTATATTTGGAGATTCAGTCTTTAAAGAGGCGATTAAATTGAGGTCATTAGGGTGGGCCCTGATCCTATTTGACTGGTGTCTTTATAAGAAGAGGACAGTAGGGCACAGATACTCAAAGAGGCAAGACCATGTGAAGACACAAGGAGACAGCCATCTACCAGCCAAGAGAGTCCCCAGAGGAAACCAACCCTGCTTATGCCTTGATTTCAGACTTCTAACCTCCAGAACTGTGAGACAATACATTTAAGCCACCCCACCAATCTGTGGTACTTTGTTGCAATAGCCCCAGAAAACTAATACAAGTTATCACACTTCATGCAGTTTTTTAGTAGACTATCAGAGATTTTAGTGGACTCTCAGAGATAACACCCTCACTTGCTGTCAATACCAAGGAGAAATAAACAGAAATGCACTTCTAAGACTTATAGGTCAGAAAGGCCTCATGACACAAGAATGGGTTATTTGGTTATTTGATGACCTTACTACTTACTCAATAAGAAAAACAAGGTTTTAGAGCTTGAATTTCCCAGAAGCACAAGCTGCTCCTTGCTGATGTCAGAGGACCCACACATAACAGTTAGCTGATTTTGCTAACGAGATATTACATACAGAGAAGGAAGTCATAGACCAAGTCAGGTTATATGGTTAAAGCCTACAAGGAGGTTAGTGGGTTTCAGTGTTAAAAATAATCTCATGCTATGCCTTAGTCGTTTACCAGATTTATTAGAAATGTGCTTGACTATATAGCACAAGAGAATAATAAAAATAAGTCCAGCTTTGAAGTTTCATACGGCACTTGGCAGCCAGTGTTTAAATTTTAAATGTCTTTCCCTGATTACCTAGAGATGCCACAGAAGACTCTGGAAACCCTATTCATCACACATATCATGGCTTCATCTTTCCTGCTCACTGTACCTAAGTCGTCGTGCAAATAACAGCCTTCAGCTGGGCCCCACTTTAACAAGGCTGAACCCCTTCTCCCTCCTGAGAAAGCCAGGCCATTTTGTACCCAAGTCTCCTGTATGAAACCCTTGCTGTGTCATGTCCCGTCCCGTCCCACCATCCGCAGTGCCTGATGGGCAGCTTGCAGGATGGGAGGTGCAGGGTTTGCTGGTACCTGGCCCCGTTACTTCACTTTCTGGACTTTGGTTTCTCCTTGTAAAGTGAGAATAAGAATCATAGTCCCCTCAAAGGGCCTTTGTGAAGATTAAAGAATATGTATATGGACTTGTCTGGGATCTGGTAAATCCTTAGTGCCTATCCCCAGTCTTCCCTGCACTTCCCTTGATGGCAGCACTATGGCTTCTCCTCGGCACCCCCATATCACCCAGGGTAATGCTGGGCACATACTGAGATCAGAATTAGTGTAGACGAATTGATTTCCTGGTTTCATTCACATTCCACATGTCACCTGTATCCAGCTTAGCTGGGACAGCCTTTGTGAACTTTAAAACTATTTTTCTAATAAAAGTAATTCCTGTTCCTTGTATTCAGTTTGGAATATGTATTTAAGTATAAAGAAGAAAATACATATTATGGCCAACTCCAACATCCAAAGATAATCATTGGTTAATATTTGAAGCAGTATTTCCTTCCATTCTTTTTTTTCTATGTACATGTGTACATAAGTCTGTTTTATTTAACTGCCTAAGAATTCTGTAGTATTTGCTCCAGAACATCTTAGAGTCACTGCTCAACTTCTAGGGCCTCAAAGAAAGGACTTTACTTACAGCAGAGCTACATTTGATAGTCCTTTCTCTTTCAATAAATGATGTATCTGTACTGTATATGAGGATATATCTCTACATACTGTCTCACATTTCCACCTTGCAGAAGGTAAACTCCGCTTCCATATCAAAAACACAACTGAGAAATCTTCCAGGATATTTCCAGCCTCTCAGCTTGTAATGAGTACCTACTTAAGCTAGGCAAATAATTTAGAGGAAAAATGGGCGTCTTGACATCCTGTTCTGTACTCTGTTATTTAGATGAATACAGTAACGGTTTCATTCTGGTTAAAGAGAAACTAGCGGCAAGGCCCTCAAGCTGATCCTTTCCCCAGATCAAGGTTTCACAAAGGCAGTTTGAAGGTTGACACCCCTGTACCTCTTGGTCTAATGGCTGGTAACTTCTTATCGTACCAAAGTCAACCAGTGTGCCCAGTTAGGGGTTAAATGGGTCTACAAGGCTGGGCGTATTAATTTGATCCAAAGCATTTTTAGGAAGTAGCAATGCAAAGATTCTTTTTCTCTGGTATAAGGCATTTATGGAGTCCAGCAGGGCTGTGGCAAGTATCCTTTGATTTGGGGCAGTGTACACAATTGCACACCAGAAGTAACTGCAGAAGCATAGTGACTCTCATCATCTCACACAGCTGGTACTTCTGAGTCCTGAAACCTTCCTTGATAATTGTGCCCCTCCACATCTGTGTGGATGAGCCCAACTACCTTTCTGATGTATTTAGAGGTGTATAGGGGCATGTTTGTTTATGTGTGTAATGTGTGTGATTTTGTGTGTTGTGCACGTGTGTGCACACACATGTATGTGCGTATATGAAGGTATGGAAATGGGGAGGCACTCCAAGTTCAACCTTACACAATTTCTTCTTGTCTAAGTCTAACTTTTTAACTGTTTTGATCATGAGAATATCTGCTCCTCTATACAATTTTTCTTCACCCTGAAATATACTAAATTCCTAGATTATATTTATATGGTGTGCCTGTGCGCGTGTGTTCTGGATGGTCTTTTTCATAAAATACAATAGTTTGAGCTGACAACTCTGCCCCCTTGTGGTTGAAAGGCAGAGTGTCTGGTCTGTGGTACTGGAAATGATTCCTTTGAGTGAATGGCAGTTATTCATATTATTATTAATTATTACTAATTATTAGTATTATTATTACTGTTGTTGTTATTACCACAACACTTTGTACTGGGTGGCTGTTATTATTCATGAGGACACTATTAGCCACATAGCCTGGCACTATGCTAAGTAAGCACTTCACACACCTTATTTCACGAAAGATTTGTAGCAACCTTCTAGTGCAGGGATGTCCAGCCTGTGGCCCACAGGCAGCCTGCAGCCCAGGATGACTGTGAATGCAGCCCAACACAAAATTGTAAATTTACTTAAAATATTACTTAGTTTTATTACTAAGTTTTATTATTTAGATATGTACATTTTCTATATTAGTAATCACAAACTTGGGATCTGCTTAATGATTTTAAAAGATTATTGAAAGGCCGCTGCATAATTAAGGTTATTATGTGAAGGCATTTTTGCTTATCTGTGGCAGATATCACGAAAATTATGCACAGAACTGTTTTTTGCTCATTAGTTTTCATTAGTGTTTGTGTATTTAACATGTGGCCCAAGACAAATCTTCTTCCAGTGTGGCTAAGAGATGCCAAAAGTTCGGACACCTCTGCCCTAGTGTAACTACTGTTAGCACTGCCATTTAGAGAGCAGGAAACTACAGCTCAGAGAGGTTGAGTAACTTGCTCAGAGTCACACAACTCATAGGAAATGGACCTAGGACTTAACCCCAGGCCCAGCCCCAGACCTAATCCCTGCTTTTAACCACTGCTAATTAGAGCAGTGTTTCTCAGTGCGAGCTACATGTAGACACCTTTAAAAGAAAATACTCTCTTATGAACCAAAGAAAATTGAAATTCCTCTAAGAAACTGCATTAAAAGTAATACACTGTAACTGCAGGTGATCCCCTTGTAGCTCACAGCCACCCATATGGCGAACGGCTCACTTGCAAGGGGCTTCCCTAGAGGGCATTCACTGAAATGAGCACATAACTAAATTTAATTCCCAAGGGACATGTGGGCTAGGCACTGCCTTCCTCCATCAATTCTGTCAACCACTTTCAATAGCACCCAGTACTTGACATGGTACTCTAGGATGGCAGGGGGAGGGCATCGAAAACCCTGCTTTCCTTAGTCCCCTGCTTATGGAGAGGAGACATTTGAAGACAGTAGAAACAGAGACAATGAAACAGAGAGACACAGAGAGACTTTGGTAGCATTGTAACTCACTGAAGTCATGCTGTTGTGAGTTGGTCGGTACTAGCAAGAGAAACATTTGCTAGTCAAAGATTCTCCACTCTGAAACATCTGAAGATCTGAAGACCTTTAGGATCAGGAGTGTCCAAACTTTGGTGTCTCTGGGCCACACCAGAAGAGGAAGAGTAGTCTTGGACCATACGGTAATCACAAAAAAATCTCATAATGTTTTAAGAAAATGTATGATTTTGTGTTGGGCCACATTCATAGCCATCCCTGAGCCACATGCGGCCTACGGCCTGCAGGCTGGACATTCCTGCAAGGTCTTCAGCTCTTCAGATGTCTCTGCTTCTCAAGTTTAGACAGAAGCAGCCCTTCCAAGAGAGCACTGGCCCTCTTAAATGTTCTTACGTGCCAGCCACATGACTACTGGCTGAATGAATAAGTGAATAAGAAATAAGTTTATCAACACTTGCCATTTGGAGATATTACCAAAATAGTACAGGTTGTGTACCCATGGATTTTGAAATTCAAAAGGTGAAAAGAGTGCAAGCACACACACAAGTTTCTGTAAGGCACCCAGTGCTATCTACATATCTGTGTATCCTTGTAGAATATTTTATGTATATGAGGCAAAATGTGCATGTATAAGTGCTTTCTTTCCTTTCACAAATCTTAAAAATCATTTCATAGTTTTCTGGGAATTCTTTCATACCTTTTGCTTTTGCAATTGTCTAGTGTCTCATGTATAGATGTGCCGTAAGTTTTTTAAACCTACTTTATTCATGAACATTTCCATTGTTTCTAATCTTTTTAAAACAATGGAGCAGTTAATTACCTTTGACAAAAATAATTTCCAGGTGTGCAGGTAACTTCATAAGATAAAGAAGTGGATTTTCTGGCCATGGCTGGGTGGCTCAGTTGGGTGGACATCATCCCATACACCAAAAGGCTTTACGTTCAGTCCCTGGTGGGGGCACGTATGGGAGGCTGTTGAGTGATGTTTCGCTGTTTCTCTCTCTCTCTGTCTCTTTTTCTCTCTCTAAAATCAATAAACATATCTTCAGGTGAGGATTTTTTTTAAAGTGAATTTTCTTGGTCAACAGATACATGTGTTTGCAATTTTGAAAAATATTGCCAAATTGACCTCCAAAAAGAAGTTGTATCAATTTGTATTTCCCTCCAAAATATATTAGAATGTCTATTTATTCCTCCACATTATTACTACACAGTGTAGTATCAAACGTTTTGATCTGTGTCAATCTCAGAGATGAAAATGGCATCTGAGTATAACTTTAATTTGTATTTTTCTTATAACGGTAAAATTAAACATCTTTTTTTACATCTGTGAACAGCTGAGTCTTCTTTCTTTGACCACTATTCTTGTTCTTTCTTTCTTATTGGTTTGTAAAACTCTACGTATTAGGAAAATTAGGTCTTTGCATGGGATATGTCTATGATGAAACAGAAATTTGATATTATTGAAGCAATTTTTTTCTTTAATTTTGCAACTTGCAATAGTGTAACTGATTACATAAGGCAATATACTTCTGAGAATCATATTAATATATTTAATTGTAATGGTGAACTTTTACAATTGGTAAGCTTTACAAACTTAATTCTATGTTTGTTAAACATTAAATCTTTTCTGTGGTGCCTACCTTTCTTTCTCAAAGTTTTATCTTAGCTCATACTGTTTCCATGGTCCTTCATATGTCCTGATGGTTCACGTCCTGCCGTTATCCTAAACCTCAACAATTCCCACATCCTCAGAAAACTTGCCCAATTGTTCCAATACCCAAGACCTCTCCCCCTTTCCTCAGTCTCTACAGCACATGAAGTATGACATTTACCCCACTATGTTTCTTACTGCCTAATATAATTTCCTGTTTGTTCCACATATGTAGCACTTACCTTTCTAAAAAGCAAGAACATCCTTCATGTTCTTCACACAACTTAAAACTCTCATGGGAACAAAATACGAACACAATAAATACTTAGTAACTGGAAGTAATCTTCAGAGGTTCTTAACCTATGTTCCATAAATAGAATTCAAGGTTTCCTGAATAATAACAATTTATTATAACATAATAATTATTAACATAATAATAATAACATTATTATTATATTATTACAGGGTTCAGCATAAATAACACCCCTTTTTATTACAAAACCTTTTATTACGAAATCATAAGCATTTAATTCTGTAACAAACAGTATCACACTCAAGCATACCATATGACATTTTAGGTGAAGTGTTCAAATTGCTGTCCATCTCATGAGAGACATTCACGTACCCTACCAACCACACTCAAGCAGGCGTTACCTCTGCCAGACCCTGTATACATTATATTACATTAATTATATTATTATATTATAATTACTGGTATCCTTGTAAGGAGAGAGAGGCACACAGAGCCATAGACAGAAGCTGTTAGGAAGACAGATGCTGCCATCAACCAAGGAAAGACTGGGCTACCACAAACTGGAGGGGATGAGGAAGGATCCTCCCTTAGAGGCTTCAGAAGGAACATGGCATTGATTTTGGGCTTGCTTCCAAAACTGTGAGACAATAAATTCCAGTTTAAGCCACTCAGTTTATGGTACTTCTTTATGGCAGCCCTAGGAAACTAATACAAACCAACAGAAATCACAAATATTTTCATGCAAGATTATTGTTGCTACAGCTATCTCAGAATGTTATTTAAGCTCATTTCTACTTTGAAATTACAATAATTAGACCCAAAGTTAGATCTTTTTATTTAATGAGGTAATAAATAACATCATTTGTTTTAAACTAATTTGGTATTCTCATAATTGTAATCCAACATAATTATTTCCTTTATTATTCTCTTTATTTTATGTTATGCATTTAAAAGCATTATTCTGAGGAGTACATGGGCTTCATCAGAATGCGAAAGGACTCTATGGCTTTACCAACTTCTGCCTTAGCTGCAGGATTCAAATGTATCCAGCAGAAGGCACTAGAGCACATATGCAAAACTTCATATACATTTTTAAATTATTTTATTTATTTCATTTTTTATTTTAATTGTTCAAGTACAGTTTTCTGCCTTTTACTCCCATCCCAGCCCACTCCCCCAGCCCTCCCCACCTCCCTCTCATTTCCACCCCCACACCTGGTTATTGTCCATGTGTCCTTTGTAGTTAGTTGTTCCTGCAAACCCTTCCCCTCTCCCCCCCAACCCCCGAAACTCCCTCCCCTCTCCCCTCTGGTCACTGTCAGCCTGTTCTCTATTTCAGTGTCTTTGGTTAGATTTTGCTTGTTTGTTTGTTTTGTTGATTAGGTTTCTGTTAAAGGTGAGATCATATGGTATTTGTCTTTCACCACCTGGCTTATTTCGCTTAGCATAATACTTTCCAGTTCCATCCATGCTGTTGCAAAGGGTAGGAGCTCCTTCTTTCTTTCTGCTGCATAGAATTCCATTATGTAAATGTACCATAGTTTTTTGATCCATTCATTTACTGATGGGCACCTAGGTTGCTACCAGCTCTTGGCTATTGTAAATTGTGCTGCTATGGACATTGGGGTGCATAGGTTCTTTTGGATTGGTGTTTCAGGGTTCTTAGGATATAATCCTAGCAGTGGAATTGCTGGGTCAAGCTGTATATACATTAAGACTACATATTTTACTGTATTTTCTCCCATTGCAGAAACAGAAACATCGTTTAAATTCATATATTATTTTTAGAACATTAATAATGTATGCATTGTAATCACAATATGGAAATACTTTCAGGCCTGCTATCCTATTTATTTGTCAACACTTAAAATTTCCACACCGTTTTTTAAATGTTTAATTGAACACTTGGTACTGGTTATTTTTAAACTGCATCCTGTAGCTAGAAATACTTTGTAATTTATATATCCTATGTAAAAGTATAAAATAAGCATATAATGGAAATTAATATAAAGAATAGCAAGACAACTTTACAAATATACAAAAAATACCAAATAATGTGATCCATAGTGATAATGACAAGGAAGAGCCAACCTTGCCCAATCCAGCTAGAACATTACCTACAAACTTTCTAGGGTATACAATGCCATCCTTTTTTTCTTGGCCAAAACACTCCTTTCCAATTGTATTTTCTCAGAGAGTCTGATCGCTTTGATATCTGTTAAGTTGTCCAAATGAACTGGGTACTGGGCTATTCAATTGCTCATTCTTCACAACAATTATTTACTTATTAGCATCACCTGAGGACATGCTTATTGCCTCTTGTATGCACCCTGACCAGGAACAGAACCCGCAGCCTAGGCATGTGCCCTGACCAGGAATTGAACCTGTTATCTTTTGGTTTACTACCAACCACCTGAGCCACATTAGCCAGGGGTCTTCACAACAATTTTAACCAGAAGTTCAGTTGGAAAGCAGCACTTTTTTTGTCCTTCTTTTCCCCATTGTTTAACCCCCAATCCATGGCCCTTCACAGACAGTTTCTGCCTGGTTTTTCTGGTGGAACAGAATCAGAGAATGAGGAAAATATAATAAAAAGATGAGCCTCACCTAATTTCTTTTGAAATTGGTAAGGCCTCTGATCAGCAACTTCACTGGTTCCTAAGCATTCCAGACCCCTACCCTGTGTATCCTTGTGGACCAGGACATAGGGAGAAATACTCCCCCAAACCAAAAACTCTACAAAGGGAGCCACATCCTCACACCACATAGCCACAGAATAGTACAACTTTTGGATGTAGGTGGATATGACTTTGAGGAATAGTGTGAAGAAATAAAATGGAGTTAATGGAGTCTCTATGACAAGCTACTAAATGACTAAAATCGAGTTAAGTTGAGGCTTGAGGAAATGATTCTATCCTTGTGTTAACTAGCCTGAGAACTCAAACTTTTGACTAACTACCAAGTGCTAAGCACATATGCAGGAGTGGATGTGTTATACTAAGAGACAATTCATGTCCTGGACAGGACAGAACTAGAGAACAAGAGATTTCATCACACTACTTAGAATGACGCACGATTTAAAACTTGTTAATTGTTTATTTCTGGAATTCCCCATTTAATAATTTTGTACCCAGGTTGGCAGAGGCTAATTGAAACTAAAACAAGAAACCTCTCGTAAGGGGGCACTACTACACATATTCTGTCAATGCAAGCCCCCTTTCCTTCCTGCTCCTCCCAAACTCACACTTTCTCTTTGGAAGAGCCGTGTTTGAGTGTTACTGCATGATCCTAAAAACAGGCAGTTTGGGGGCTGCTAAAAGACACATTTCAGGAAAAGATAAAATCATGACTGTCACTCAAATATAAAAATGGAAGTGTGTTAAAGATTTTACTTAGAGTCTCATTCAGTGAGAGGCTCATAACTGGCTCCATAAGTTCAAGAAGCATAAATTAATTGTAAAGGAGGCAACAGTGGTTTTCTCCACAGGTTGGAGTGTTGGCTGGCCCTCTCCAGACAGGACAGAATTTACATGACTACAGGTTACCTATGCCTCGCAGAGTTGTAAACTAGCTCAGAATCTAAATCAGAAGAAAAAAACTAGAATCCAATAAGACAGAGGCTGTGTTATAGACAATTTTTCCACTGAGATACCTTTTCTTTTACTACTGTTGAAAGTGATTGCAGCAGTAATGGGCTCCTTTCTTATTTCCTACTTCCTTGAATTAGATCATACAGAAACTACCCTGCCCTGGCACAGTTTGCTGAATCACTGAAATTCCAGGTCCCAGGTCCTAGAACAAAGCTGCAGGTTCCAGGGGCAAACAAAATTATTTGCTAAAAATCAATGCACTCCAGCAAAGGAAGCGCCAGCCCCAGCCGAAAAGCAGCAGCACACTGCCCCTCCTGCCTCCCTGAGCTCCGGCCCTTGAGCTCTGCTCCCGGGTCTAGTCTGCAGCAGAAGCAGACGGGTTGCCGCTTCTCGCCTCACCCGACCGGAAGCCGGCGCCCTCTCGCGGACAGGGAAGGAAATTGACCGGCGTGTCCGGCTCTCACTCAATTTCGTACCCAGAGATCTGCTCAGGCAAATCTCTCCGCTCAGGCAAATCTCTCCGCCCAGCAGAGTTACACCGCTAGCTCCCAGTTTCAAGTTCTGGTCTTTGATCACAAAACAGATTCTTTCTTCCACATCTCCTCGTGTTCTTGAGACTCAGCAGAATGCCATGCACCCTAATTGGAACCCACCCACATCCATTCCTGAACCCCTGAAAACGTTAGTCTTCATATGGCTCCCTCGCCTAATTGCCGTGAATGGGTATTGGTCTGTGACTGTCATCACCAGATAGTGTCTTGCTTCTCACTCAAGGTTAATAATTAAGTCCACGAGGAGAGTGATCCAGAATCACGGTTTTTTTTTTTAAATGTTTCTTGATGTTAGAGAGAGAAGGGAAGGGAGAGAAACGTCGAGTGGTTGACTCCCATAAGCACCTAGATATGTGCCGTGAACTGGGAGTGAACTAGCAGTGGCTGTGCTGAATAGCAAGTGGATTCAGCTCCATTCCAGCTTTTCTCCACTCCCCTTGAACTTCCTCCTTAGCAGAGCCAGGACTAGGGTGAGTCAAGTGAGACATTCACTCTTAAACTGGAAAGTTTAAGGGGTGCCAGGGTGCAAAAATTATCCATAATTTATTAATCATTACTTTCTGGGTCCTTCAAGGAGTAAGAAATGTTAAGAATTTTATTCTAACTCAGCCAAGTTTACTATCCTCAATCTCGTGTATTAGATTACACCCTACTGCTGTCTGCCAGAAATCTCCAATGTTTATGCAAGGACAATTACATGCTTTTATTCATTTCTGAAGCTCTGACATCACCTAGTGTGTGATAATTCAACACAGAGTGAGTTTCTGCTGTGAAGGGCACCTATTGTACATGATACCCATAGCACAGCACAGAACTTTGTCAATATTTAATGATTGTTAGCTATTGAAGGGTAACAGAATATGCCACCCCCAAATATGCAGCTTTGGCATAAGAATTAATTTGAACTGAAGAAAACTCAGAAAAAGTAAATGTAAGAAAAGCTCTCTGTCCTCCCCATTTGCTTAAAAGCAGGACATAAATTTATAAAGATGACCGTCCTCCCTTCTCTGTCAGGAAGGACAAAGCTTAATCCCTGGAGACAACATTATTAAACCTTTTTTTAAAATATATATTTTATTGATTATGCTATTACAGTTGTCCCATTTCCCACCCTTCACTCCCCTCCATCCTATACACCCACTCCCACCCACATTCCCCCCCTTTAGTTCATGTGTCATAAGTTCTTTAGCTTCTACATTTCCCATACTATTCTTGCCCTCCCCCTGTCTATTTTCTACCTACCATCTATGCTACTTGTTCTCTGTACCTTTTCCCCCTCTCTCCCCACCCCACTCCCTTGTCCCTAACCCTCCATGTGATCTCCATTTCTGTGGTTCTGTTCCTGTTCTAGTTGTTTGCTTAATTTCTTTTGGTTTTGTTTTAGGTGTGGTTGTTAATAATTGTGAGTTTGCTGTCATTTTACTATACATGGTTTTTTTTTTATCTTCTTAGATAAGTCCCTTTAACATTTCATGCAATAAGGGCTTGGTGGTGATGAACTCCTTGAACTTGACCTTATCTGAGAAGCACTTTATCTGCCCTTCCATTCTAAATGAAAGCTTTGCTGGATGAAGCAAACTTGGATGTAGGTCCTTGTCTTTCATGACTTGGAATACTTCTTTCCAGCCCCTTCTTGCCTGTAAGGTCTCTTTTGAGAAATCAGCTGACAGTCTGATGGGAACTCCTTTATAAGTTACTGTCTCCTTATTTCTTGCTGCTTCTAGGATTCTCTCCTTCATTTTTACCTTGACTAATGTAATTATGATGTGCCTTGATGTGTTCCTTCTTGGGTCCAATTTCTTTGGGACTCTCTGACCTTCCTGGACTTCCTAGAAGTCTATTTCCTTTGCCAGAATGGGGAAGTCCTCCTTCATTATGTTTTCAAATAAGTATTCAATATCTTGCTCTTCCTCTTCCCCTTCTGGTACCCCTATACTTCGGATGTTGGAACGTTTCAAGATGTCCTGGAGGTCCCTAGGCTTCTGCTCATTTTTTTGAATTCTTATTTCTCCATTCTTTCCTGTTTGGTTGTTTCTTTCTTCCTTCTGGTCCACTCTATTGTTTTGAGTCCCAGTTTCATTCCCATCACTATTGATTCCCTGTGCATTTCCCTTCATTTCTCTTATCGTAGCTTGCATTTGTCCATCTAATTTGTGACCAAAATCAACCAATTCTGTGAGCTTCCTGATCACCAGTGCTTTGAACTGTGCATCTGATAGGTTGGCTATCTCTCAGTAGCTTAAAAGGATGAGTTCTGGGGTTTGATTTGTTCTTCTGTTTGAGCCATCTCTTTCTCTCTCTCCCTCTCTTTCTCTCTCTCTCTTTTTGTTTGGTCTGGTCACACCTGTTACAGTAAGGGAGGGGCGGAGCCTTAGGTGTTCACCAGGGCGGGGCACCCCAGTCAGTGGGTTGTGACGTTGTATGTGGGGGCGGGGTCGAGAGGGAACAATGGCGGTTGCTCTGTTCTCTGTGGGACCTCAGTCCCTTCTGCTGCTTCCCCCAAGCAAACTTGGCCCCTCTGGTGCCAATTCCTGTGTGGGTGGGCTTGTGCACACTGTGGGACTCTCCAAGGACCTCTCCTGTGAGGCTGGGTGTCTCTCCGTGCACCAAAACTTCCACAGGTGTCTGCGATCAGTGTCCCAAGGCTCTATTTCCCAGTGCTGGGATCCTGAGTTGCAAGCACTGCCTTGCTTTACAATCACTGCCTCACTGGGTCTGCCGGGTGCCACCCCTCTGCTGGGGCCTGCCAGCTGCCGCATGCGCACTCAGGGTCCACCCGCTGTGGTCTTTCGCTCCCCAGAAGCCTTACGCACCCTCTGATGCCTTATGCGCCTGGTCCCAACTTTCTCTGCTCTCTGCGATGCAACCTGCGCCCAGCTGCCCAACTCTGCCCCTCCTACCGGTTTGGGTGAACAGGTCTATTTCAACTTCTTGGTTGTTCGACTTCCATTTAAATCAATTTTCTGTCAGTTCTGGATGTTATTCTGTTTCTAAATTGTTGTTGTTCCTATCCTGGTTGTGCGTGGAGGTACGGCGCATCCACCTATGCCTCCATCTTGGACGGAAGTCCAACATTATTTAACCTTTATCAATGGGGAAGACACCAGTTTAAATCCACATACCAAACCTTACTCATATTTACCATGTTTTTCCTGGTCACCACCCCATAACTGGCCTTCCCCACAGCCCTCTCTCTTTGTCTGTAGCTGAAGATGGTATTTAAATCTGAGTTCTAAGCTATCTCTGAGATTTAATCATTTTTTTGCTGGGTACCTTCCATGTATATGTGAAGTATACAGGTTATAAACTTCTGTTTGTTTTTCCCTTGTATGTATTTGCCATTCATGTATCTTGAAGTTTGGAGTTTGATGCCAGAAAACTGTAAGCCAAGATGCAAAGGCATATTTGTGAGTGTAAGTGGAATATGGCCTGGACAATTTCCTAAATAACCATGCTTCTGAACAGCTGCTTTTAAAAAAATGATAGAAGCTTTATTGAGATGTAATTGTTATCCTATTAGATTTTATCCATTTAAAGTATAAAATTCAATGTGAATTTAGTATGTTCACATAGTTGTACAACCACCATCACAATTTTAGAACATTTCATCAACCCATGAAGAAACACCATACCCTTTAGTCAGCATCTCACAAACCCTTCATTTGCACCCCCTCGACTTGAGGCAGCCATTAATCTAGTCTGTTTCTGTAGACTTGCTTGTTCTGGACATTTCATATAAAAGGAAACATGCAATATGCTGCTTGTCGTGAGTAGCTTTTTTCACTTAGAATACTGTTTTCAAAGTTCATTCATGTATCAGTGCTTCATTCCTTTACATAGCTAGTAATTTTCCATTGTATGGATATAATACATTTTATTTAGCCATTTATCAGTTGATAGATATTTGGATTATTTCCATTTCTTGGCTATTATGAATAATGCTGCTATGGATATGCATGTAAAAGTTTTGTGCAGATATATGTTTTCATCTTTCTTGGGTATGTACTTAGTATGGAATTGTTGGGTCATGTGGTAATTCTATGTTGAACCTTTTCAGGAACTGCCAGACTGTTTTCCACAATTGCCGCACCATTTTACATTCACACCAATATGTGAGGGACTTATTTTCTCCTCATCCTTTCAACCCTTTTTATTATCTGTCTTTTTTTAATTGTGCCCATGCTGTAGCACCTGGCTTTTATGTGTCAGGGATAAATGGATGGAAGTGCTAAATTAAGAATGTCAGGCATGGAACAGACATTTACATTAGGTTCAGTATTTATTTAGCACATGGCTGGAGTGTTGGAATTTGGGTACCCTCACAATCGGATACTGAGACAAGGTTCCCATACAAGTAGTTTACAGTCATCCCTCACTATATCATGGTTCACTATTGTGGCTTCACTGTATCATGGGTTTTTTAAAAAAAATGTATCTAATTCTGTATCGCAGAGTTTTCTCTATATTGTGGGATTTTGCGGTATATAGGTATTTATATAATATTTATGATTTTAATTATTTTTGCCTAAAAATTTTAAACAATATAAGAAATATAAAAATGTTAATTCAAACATATTAAAAGATTATTAAATCGAAATAAAATACAGTATGTATTTCATCAGCGGATGAATACTGTACTGTACACAATGGAAATGCAGTACACCACTACCCTTTGCGCAACTTTGCCAATGTGAGTTTGTACACAGCACACTATTGGCTGATGGAATGGAAGGCGACCGACCACAGCACTGTGTTCTGTGTCCTGGGCACTGATTGGCTCAGTGACCATAGCATTGGTCTGTTTGCTCTCCCGCACTGTGCCCATACGTTCAGCCTCTCTCTTTGTACACTTTACATTGGTGTCTGATGGCTATGTGTGGTGTTACTCTGTGGTGTTGTGTTTTTGTGAAATTTTTGTAAAAGTTTGAATTTATTTCAAGCCCTACAATGCCACCCAAACATTCTGCACCTTCTAAGGCTTCTGGCAGTGAACCCAAGCACCAGAAGAATATGCTTACTATCAAAGAAAAGGTGGAACTTCTTGACATGGTAAAGGAAGGCAAAAGCTACGCACCTGTAGGCCGCCATTATGGGATCAACGAATCTACTGTTTGCTACATAAAGACAAGAAGAATATCAGGTCTACTGTAACAATGGCTTTTAACAAGACTGCAAAGAGGGTGGTCACTTCCCACAATAAGGCCATTGTAAGGATGGAATCTGCATTGGCCTTGTAGATAAATGACTGCAAGAATAGCTCGATGGATACCAACACCATCTGGACAAAGGCCAAGAAACTTTATGATAGTTTTGCAGGAAGCATGGACATTCACGACGGTGATTAGGATGAAGATGAGGACGACGACGCAGAAGCAGGACCATCGAGTGCTTCTCCCACCAGACCAACCCCATTCAGTGGCAGCAAGGGCTGGTTTGACAAATTTCAGAGACGTTTTTGACTCAAGAGCATTTCTCTGCATGGAGAAGCTGCTTCTGTGGAAGAAAAGTTGCACCAGCAACTCCCCATAACTTTGTTCATCCCTCAGACAAAGAGATCAGTTACACCTATGCCTTTAGTGGATATAGAAGTTACGGCCCAGGGAAAGATACTGCACCACCTGATGAAGCACCTAATGAAGCAGTGCCTTCAGAAGAGCTGCAATGCTCTTCTTGGCTGTGCAGTACATTCATCTCATCATCACCTTCATCACCATCAGCGCTGCACAGCTGCATAATTCATCATTCAAGTTGTAGTATACTTCACTCATGAGTACCCATACAGAATTTTATGTGTTGTTAAAATTATATAGGTTTAAGAGTATAGAAAGTGTTTAAGAGCATATGAAGTATTTATAAGAGTATGGGGAGGGTGAATAAGAGAGTGGGAAAGGTTTATAGGAGTGTGGGGAGGGTTTATAAAGCCTTAAATTATATATAATTAATAAAATAAATATAACACTGCTACTTCACAGATTTTCACCTATTGTGGGGGTCTCTGGAACGTAACTCTCATGATAGGTGAGGGATCACTGTAGTTTGAAGGATATGAAAACACCAGAAATGAAGTGAAAAGTGGGACCAGGAAAGTAAGGCAACCAATGCAGGGTCAGCAATCAAGCCAGGAACTACTGTGGGTGCAGAGAGCTTGGTCCCTCTAGGGAAACTCTGAAAGTCAGCACAGACTGCACATCTCTGAGTTCTCAAAGACAGGTGATGGGACTAGGGTATTTACCCACCATCTCCTGGCAGCCATTGAGGCTGTTCCCAGGGGGGCATTAATTCCTCGTCTATGGTATAAACATATCTGTGTTTTTGTATTTTTGGATTTGTATTTGTATTTTTGGAGTTTTGATCTGTTCATTCATTTGAATGATATTTCTTTGTCTCCGAATGCCTGTTATGTTGTTAGGGGTGGAGCTTTAAGCATTGGCCAGGTCAAGACAACCCACTTCATTGCATTGTGGTGCTGTCTGTGGGGAAGGGGTCTGAGAGGGAACAATGCTACTTGCTGGGCTCTTGGCCAGCTTTCAGTCACTTCCCCCATGACCTACAAGCAAAATGGGCCCTTCTGGTGCTTATTCCCAGGTGGGTGGGTTTGTGTGCATTCTAGGACCCTGTGGGTCTCTCTAACTCTTCTGTGAGGCTGGGAGTTTCTCCTGACTTCACAACCCCCGCAGGTTTTTACAGCCAGAGAATTTGAGGTTTTATTTTCCCATGCTGGAACCCAGGATTGGGTGGTCTGTCTTGCTCCCCATTTGTTCCTCCCAGTTTTTTTGCATGCATATGTGGGACCACCCAGTCCACCAGCCACCGCCTTACATCACATCCTCTCTACCCTGGCTGCTGGTCTCTGCCCCTCTACCAGTCTGGATGAATATTTCTTCTTTAACTTCTTGGTTGTTGGATTTCCATACGATTCAATTTTCTGGCAGTTCCGGTGATTTTTTTTTTTAATTTGTTGTTGTCCTTCTTTTGGTTGTATGTGGAGGCAAAGTGTATCTACCTATGCCTCCATCTTGGCTGGAAGTCTAATTGTAGGCATTTTAATTTATTTAATTATACCAAATAATACATGAATAGTTTCTATTTATGAAAGATTCACACAACCCAAAAGTATATAGGATAAGAAGTGAAATCCAATCCCACCTATCACTTTGCTGCAGTTGTAACTACTGTAACAATTTAATGTGCAACTTGCTAATACTTTACTTATTATACTCAGATGTAGTTTCCATGGTATATTAATTGTTTTGATTATATAACATGTTGTGATTTGACTTTTGTGCTTGAAAAAAGTCTGGACGACCTTTAAAACATATGTATATAATATATAATATATATTTATATATAAAATTACTATGTAATATATAATTTATTTTTGATGCTTGCAGAGTATTCCAGTGATGTAGCTGGTTTTACAGTTCTCACATTGATAGATATCCAGTTCACTTGGTATTCCAGTTCATTAGGTATCCTTTATACATACATGCTTGAACACATGAATGTTTTTATAGGAGAGATTCCTAGAAGTGGAATTTGTGGATCAAAGAGTATTTGCATTGTTAGTTTTGGTAGATACTACCATATTGCTGTACATACAACCTAAACCATATACATGACTACCAGCAGTTTGAGTGACTGCTTCTTTTACAAATCCTGATTATCAATTTTTAAGATTTTGCCAGTGTGACAAAAAGTATTCCATTTCCTGAGTGATAGTAACGTTGAGGTTAAGCATATTTTCATATGTTTGTTGGTCATACGTGTTTCTCCTTCTGTCTTTTGTCCACTTCCAATGTTTCAAATATATTCTTACAATCTCTCTCCTGACTTTTATTTTATTTATATCATTTGCCATGCAGAAATTTTTCATTTTCAAGCTGTCAAACCTATTAACATTTTCTTCATGACCTTTGAGTTTTGATGCATTTAGAAAGGCCTCTTCCATAACAAGATTATATAACTATTCTCTTGAATGTGCTTCTAAATTTTTAACTTTCATAAAATTAAAACTTTATTCCACTTGAGGATTTTTGTTTTATTTTTTTTAGGTGTAGTGTGAGAGAGGGCTGTAACTTAATTTTTTTCCAAATGGTCAGTCAACTGCCTCAGCACCATTTTGGAATAGTAAAGTCTTCCCCTACTTATTTGAAAAACTACTTTTTATGAAATTATCATCCTTTTCCATTGCATTTTCTATTTTATGATTATTGATGTATAGGAAACATTTGTTTAATTTAAATTTTAATATATTTTTACAAAAAAGTCACTTCATTTTTTTCTGTTTGAAAAAAACTCACTTCATTGTGATGTCTTAGAATGATTCAAATTGTTTTCAGTGAAGTTCCACACCTTCTGAAGGTACCAAGAAAAAGAATGATATGAGATAGTTAAGAGACATTTTTCTTAAAAAGATGATGTTGTGCTTTGCTCCTCAGAGTGTGGTCCTCAGACCAGCAACAATGGCATAATTTGGGAAGTTATTAAATTGCAATATCTTGCACTGACCAGTGTGGCTTAGTTGGTTGGACATCCTCCCACAAAGTGAAAGGTCACCGTTTCAATTCCAGGTCAAGGCGCAGTCCTAGGTTGCAGATTCGGTCCCTAGTCAAGGTGCATTTGAGAGGCAACTAGTTGATGTTTCTCTCTCATATCTTTCTCCCTCCTTCCTCTCTCTCTGAAAAAAAAAAGCAGTAATAATTAATTATTTAAAATAAATTGTTATATCTCAGGTGTCACCCTGAGACCCACTGAGTCTAAATCTGTATTTTAACAAGTTTCTCAGACCATCTGTGTACACATTAAAGTTTGAAAGCAATGGTGTACTAAATATCACTTTTTTTGCTTCCCTGGTGAACAAGGCCCCTCTTCTGTTAGGAGCACCTTGATTTTGCTTTGTTGAAATGCACTCCCCAACTCCTACCACACACGCGCGCGCACACACACACACACACACACACACACTGAGAAGGACTAGGTGGAACTGTCAACTGAAGTTGGTTTCCTACCCTTGCCAAGGGGAGTGCACATTTGACAAGAGTTCAGCAAATAAAAATCTGTCTCCTTGGAACCCTTAACATAAACACCAAAAAGATTAAATCTGCTTATTCCAGAGACTATACAAAAACAAAATAAAAACAAATTCCTACCCATTAGATCTTGCTCTGCAGAGCTGTCTTAGTTTCTTCTCTTTCTGGTATCTGACTTCTCCTTTGACTCTGAAAGCTACATCATGTACTTTGAATAATTTCATTTTTGCTTTACTTAACAAAGATTAGGTACTATGGCTTATACACAGCAAACCCTGATAAATTCTTAGAGGTGCTATGTTGCAATAAACAAACTCCATAATGTGGATTGGCTGAGGTAAGATAAGGCAACAGAACCACACATCCTTCACTGGGAAGTTAGCGATTCTTACAAAGCAATTAGGAAACTACTGGCTGTGCAGACACCACTGTGTCCTGGAATTCTATCCATGTGCCTACTGAGGCTAGAGTTTTAGGCACTTGAAGGAAGGATGTCATGTCTTGGTTACTTCTTGTGGCTCTTAGTAGAATATTACAAAAAAAAAAAAGCAAGCTCTGAAGTAAAGGAGAGCCCTAGAAGGCTAGAAGAATGGGGACGTATTGCTCAAAGATAATTCATCAAATCTATGTCAAGATGTTAGGACCAAGACTATGACTGACCACTAGAGAATGTTAAGGACTCAAAGATCACTAAAATTGCTGTATTGTCTACCTCTAGAACAGTGGCAGGTACATGGTAAGTGCTTTGTAAGTGTTTGTTGAATGAATGACTAAGCATTCATTTCAAGCATTACTAGTCTAAGCATTTGATTAAATGCAAATTGGATAAAAGGATACCAGAGTTTTTTGGGAGTTGTACAGCCAAAGAAACACAAAGGCTTTCAAACAATGTAATTTCAGTGGGATTGACCCCCTCATCCTCAACTCCAGGGTTGGGCATAGGACCCAGTTATGGAAAATTGAAGCTTTCTCCAAACACAGTGATTGGTGGAAATAGAGACATGACCCATGCCAAGTCCATGTCATCTGTGGATCAGCTGTGACTGCTTCTGGACTTTTTCAGATACTTGAGATGATAAAGGCCCTTTCTCTGCTTTAGATAGCTGGACTTGATTTCTGTCACTCATAACTAAAAGGAAACTGGTATATACACTTAGTCTACAGACCTATTTATCTAAGAATTCCAAACAGGATGTAAAATCAAGATACACTTTTCAAAACTTTCCTCGCTGATTTAGTTGATGCTGTGGAAGCTAATAAATTACAGGCGAGCGTGATCCTTTCTGTCTTCAGTTCACTTCCATTTTAGATTCTCTGAAGTAGGTTGAGCTGCAGTGTGAATCAGTTACAGTGCCAACAGTATTTGTTTGAGAAATGAACGGTCAAGCTGCTCATGTGAATAGAGAGCAGAATGTCTCTGTGAGCCTGCAGGCCCCTGCTGTTGTGACCTCTAGTATTATTCTTTGCACCACCCTGTTTTGGTTTTTCTTTTTGGCTGGAAAATTTCCTAAGGTTCTGTCCTTGACCTTCTGCTCATTAAGTTCATTTTCTCTCTTTCTCTCATCCACTGCCATCTCTCTATCTTTACCTTCCTTCAGAAAACACTAAAATTTCTGTAGCCCTAAATTCTCTTTTCTCTAAAGAAAGGTGTATGCAAAGGACAGTGGTCATTCCCCTGGATGAGAGTATTATCCACTGAGATCAGGGAAGCTTTCACCAAGGAGGTAAATTGGCTTTATAAGATGAGTAGGGCCCTGTCCGTTGTGGCTCAGTTGGTTGGAGCATTGTCCCACACACCAAAAGGTTGAAGGTTCAATTCCCAGTCAGGGCACACACCTAGGCTGTAGGTTAATCTCCGGTTGGAGCATGTATGGGAGGTAACCAATCAGTGTTTCCCAATCACATTGATGTTTCTCTCTCTTCCTTCCTCTCTCTAAAATCAATAAACATATTTTAAAAAATTAAAAAAAAGCATGAGTAGAGATTGTTTTGGTGGACAAGGGGTAAAGTGGTGGACACCATGCCAACACATTCCAGACAGAAGTAATAACAGGTGTGGATGTAGGAAGAAATTGATATATAGAAGTATAATTTTAATAGGAAAATTTAATTCCCCATATTAATGTATAATAAATCAATAAAAACAAATAACTGAAGAAGTGAAGAATCTAAACAATATAGTTAATAAGGTCAATTAATTAATCATATAGGAACTATATGTCACAAGAAGTTATACCTTTTTCTTCTCCCCAGCTTTTACTTGGAAAGTGTTTAAACTTAGAAGAAAGTGAGAAAAGTAGTATTTCTTCACTGGGACACTCAGTCTGGTGTCAGAGAGCATATAAAATCAGAACAGAGACACAACTGAACATGGTGGTGCTTCCTGGGGTGTCAATTCTCTTTGAAAAATTTTGGGGAAGTAAAACACTATTTTTATTTTTTAAAAAAGCCAACTTCAATATTTCTGGAGCAGAATGCAAACATCTCACAATTGTTTAAGATAATGCTCAAGCTGTCAAAGGTGATTTTTAAAATCTCAGATAAATGCATTTATTCTCCTCAGCCATTAGAAGACTTGGGTGGAAATGTTTGAAAAGCACAAAGTCCAAAATTTCTAATTTGGCCCAGTTTTATAATTTTCCTGCCTTCTCCCACACATCTCCAGCCTCATCATCACACTTCTCTCTATTCCACATGACCTGGGCTTCAGGCTCTTGGCATATCTTATCATTTCCAGCTATTCCTTTCAGCATCTGCTTCAATCCTGCCTCATTTCATCCTTGTGTTGATGGGAGAGACCTGGTTCTTCTTGCAGACGCATGTAAAGAATTACATATCAGCAAATCTAGTAGTACATAATCAGTTTATTAGTGGCTCACTTCCATGGAAGAGAACAGGACTGGGTAGAGTAGGGGGCGAAAGGGAAAGTTTCACAGCAAAGCAAGGTGAGAAAAGCAAGAGTGGCTGAAGACCAGGGTGGCAAGCCCCTGGGCAGCCTAAGGCCAGGTGGCCAGAGGCCTTGTGGCCCGAGAGCTAAGGGCCCGAGAGAGAGCATCCTGAGCCCTCAGGAAAGCAAAAGCATGAGTCCTTTGTTCTCAGGACTTACATAGTAGGTGGGATAGGAGGGAAAAAGTTACATATTGATTTAATGGGTAAATGTGGCGCCAGCTTTCCTGTGGGATTGCTAGCCCGAATTCTTGTCTTGCTCCAGACCCCATTTGGTCATCTTGTTCTAAAACAAATGCCTGACAGTTCATTAAAATTGAGGCACTTTCCAAAGTTATTTATGGGCTTTCTGTAAGCTTTGGGGACTCCCTCCTAAAACAGATAGGGACCAGAGGTAGGCAATTAACCAAAGCTGTTTTATGGGCTTTTTATCTGGGCCTGGGACCCTCTCCCACATTCAGGTCTTGGGATGAAAGCAGTTTCAAGGCTTTCTTTCTTGTTAACATAGTGTTTCTTGTGATATTGAAACACCTGGCAATATTATCAGACCAGGCTCAGGACTGCTGAGTTAGTGTGTAAAACTTGTCTCCTTCCTCCTCCCTGCCTCGGTTTACTATTTATTCTACCTAATTGGTCAAAGGTGTTTCCTGCCAACCAGGATGCTAAATGCTGACCAGTGACAGTATTGCAGTCTCAGAGTTCTTCCTAAGCTGTCTCCTGCTTCCCTTGAGAATCCAACTTAAGTTTTACTTCCTCTTTGAAACTTGTCTAAACAGAATGGAGTGGAAGGAGTATATAGAGGTTCTGATAAGCTATATTAAGAGTATCATTTCACTCCTGGCCAGCTGGCTTGGGGTCGGAACATCAGCCCATAAACCAAAAGGTTTCAGGTTCAATGACCTGTTGTGTGTGTTCTTTCTCCCTCTCCCTTCCTTTCTCTCTAAAATCAATAAACATATTTTCAGGTGAGGATTTAAAAAAAGAGTATTGTTTCCAGTTTTTCACTTTCTTTCCCAGTAAGAGTACCTTACCAGTTGTCCTGTGACCTGCAGTGACCTTCAGGTAGGAGGGGTAAACATTCCCTGCCCTGAGGATTAGATGTGACCACTTCTGTTTTCCTTCAGCTACTACAAAATAGGGGCTGCTCTTTCAGACTGGACCCTGGAATGAAGACGACACATGGAGGCAAATTATTACCAGTATACTGCTGACATGTAACAAGACTGATAAGTCAATCTTTGTTGTTGTAAGCTACTGAGATGTGGCAGTGTGGAAACCAGCTTGGATCCCCAGATTCGTTTAAGCTGAAGACATGTAAGATTCAACAGATGCAAAAAAAAAAAAAAAGCTTTTCAGAACTTATCTGATTTTTTCTCTCTTGTGAAGAACAAATAGGATAAACATTTTGACTATTGTATATTAGCATTAAGTCATAGTAATGCACCTTCTTCAGGAGATAAATTATACATATTGCAGTGATAAAAGAGATTGGATAATATTTGCTAAATTACTGTGAGAAGCCTCTCTGTCTAAAAGTTATTCTTCCTTAGTGTTTTATTATATTTTTAAAATTTTTTATTGTTGTTGAATTACAGTTGTCCCCATCCCCCCATTACTCTTTCTTCCTTAGTGTTTTAATGTTTCCGTTAAAGAATAAATAAGGAAGTGCCCATTAAATGTGCTTGAAATCTTGTTATCACTGGATGTCACATGGCCCATCATTCACCAAAAAAACCTGAGTCTCTCCCCTTCCTGAGGCTGATACAATACATCACCCTCCCCACAGACATGGTCTGTGCGTCACGAGTACACTTCTGTGTCTGCCACTTGAGATCAAGTATGCAGAGTCTGCAAAATGCTCAGATATTTGGAAAATTCATCTCAGAGCAAGGAGTTGTAAAATTATGTAGATATTCCTAGATTTTGTTGAGCAAATTGTTGGAGATAGAAAATAAAAGACATAATACAATAGCCATTTGATTGGTTATTATTATTGTGCAGAAACTTCCATTTCAATGAGTGCCAAAGAGAACTGAAACTGGAAAAGACACTGGCGTTTGGGCTGCCTGTCACTACCAAACCCAATAAGCAATGACAGAGAATCTTTATGGGCGCTTTATTCAGATGGCTGGCCATTTGAGAAGATGGCGGCTTCATACCCTAACAGACCATCTTCCCTTTTCTTTCCAGGCCAAGGTTTTTACAGCAGGGAATAAAAAAGGAGCAGTGAGGGATTTTGAAATTCAGGGAGAGTCAGATAGAAGAAACTGCAACATTCCTGTCCTGTGCGGTTAGCTGTTCCTAGGTGCAGGTGGTCATTTGCCCCTCCCTAAAACTCAATGACCTGGATGGCGGCACTTGTCCCCAGGTGCTAATCTTTAGCAGTGCTCCAGGAGGTTGGCTGTTTTCCAGGAGCCAAGGTGGGCCTTATCTGTAGTTTCTAAAACAAAAGCTTTAACATATAGATTACTTGCTAGGCTTATAACTATTTACCTTAAACTAAAATTTTCCAACTCTTGAGTCTCCTATTATTACCACAGTTGAAACAAGAGATACCATGAGTCGGTGACTGCTGTAGCTGGCACATGAGAATTTCTTATACTGTCTTCCAATTTACATGTAATTTGATTTTTTCCATAATGAGAAGTTAAAAGAGAGAGACACAGAGACAGAACGTAGATCTATTCCAGAGAAGGTAGGAGTCACCTGACTTTAGTGTTTAAAACAGCTGAGTAAATTACTTAACTTTCTAAGCCTCAGTTTCTGAACCCATGAACCCATACTCAAATGCGCACGTGCCTGTCAGAGAATTGAACCCACAACCTTTGGGTGCATGGGACAACACTCCAGCCAACTGAGCCAGTAGCCAGGGCAGGGAATGATGTCTTAATAAAGTGTCTCAAGGACAAATACCTTTTGGCAGCAAAACAAATACCTTTTATAATGAGACTTTCCTTCTGGTTACTAAAAGAACCCTCAAAATATTTGAAGTCTCTATGGAGGAAGTTTGCGACTTGATTATAGTGCATTTGGATTTGGCAGCAATGTTGTTTTAATATAAATATATGATTGGCTTTTAGGTAAATATTTTACAGGGCTGAGAGGATGATTTTGTCTGGGCAGCCCCTAATTGCCTGCCTGCCTATTCTCTGTGGATTTGTAACTCCAGCCCAGGTTCTTTATGGACCACTCCTTAGACACCCCTAGCTCTTCAGCTGACCCATGAGAGGGAAGACCCACAAGTCCATCCCAGCAGGACAGTCTGAACTGCCCATCTGTGTTGCTGAACTGAACCTGTTGAAGTTCACTGTTGCCTGCAATGCTCCTCCACTAACAGAGAAGGTTCCCTGAGGACCTCTCCCTCCACCAGCAATATGCAGCGACGCTTCCTCTCCTGATGGCTACAAGCTATATCTTTTACTGCCTTCTTTGGCTAGAAATGAATTCTCCCCATTCTTTCCCACTGAATTTTGGAAGAAAGACGGACAATTAAAAGGGGGGAAAAACCTGCTTCTAATTTTACTTTGGAACTAGACAGTTATTCCTTGACTCAGACTAATGCAGATAAACTGGTAAACAAACAAACAAACAAAACAAAACAACTTTCTCATTGAGTTCCCACAGATCTTTGTTTAAGCATTTGGAATGTTCTGTTATAGCATTGAGAATACATAGCATATGATTTATTTTCCCTATTAGACAGTGAGTTCTAATAAACAATAGATTCTCAGTGAATGTTTATTAATGGAAGGATGGACACACAGATTTATGCATGGATGATGAAAGGAAGACATGTGAGTGAATAAATGATCTTATAGGTCAATGGATAGAAGGCTTTCTGCAAGCCACAAAAGAGCCCTCACACAGACTTGAATCTTCCAGCACCATGATTATGGATTTCCCTGCCTCCAAAACTGTGAGAAATAAATGTCTGTTGTTTAAGCCACCCAGTTTATGGCATTTTGTTAAAGCAGCACAAACAAACTAAAACAATTTACTTCTGCCTATTAGTATATTTCTGCATTCAGCTGTAAATGTGTGTGTGTTTGCTTACATACTTGTGCATATATTTATGTGTTTCTCTTTCTGGATGTGGTTTAAAAGTGCTAGTAATGCTTTAGGCATCTCTGTAAAACAGATAATAGCACCTATCTCATAAGATTATTTCAAGTGTTAGGTATGATTATTTTACCTTTATCACTGTTGTTCCCTAGATTTGAATTAAAGCTTAAATTTATCTTACTTTACATCATCATATATAAAAGCAGTTTTAAGAGTTAAGACTGACTTTGGATCTCACCTTTATCCACCACCCATTCATTTATCCATCAATCCCCTCAGATTCCCCATCTGCAAAATGGACATAATAAGAGTGTATTCCTAACAGGATAGGATGAAGTAATCCATGAAAACTACTTAATACAATGCCTGGAACATAGTAAACACATACTAAATTGTCAACCAATAGAAAGAGCACAGCATTCTTTTGGCAATGATGGTGCTTGTAGGGAGCAAATTCATACATATAAGTGATGTTGAGGCTGCAGTGCTGATGATTCCCTGGGTGTCTTCACAAAGCTCCTTCTCCTAGGAAGAGAGTGAAGATTGGCCACATTGGGTCAGTGATGAAAACACTACCTCCCCCACTCTTCTGTGAGTGAGATGGATGGTCATGGCATACAGATCCACATGGTATGCCATACAAATCCATGGCATACTCTTCCACTGAGGAGGAGTTCAGGCTTGTCATAGCTGGACAGCAAGCCTATGCTGATAGTTTCCCTCTAGAACCGGTTTGAACACTAATTCTTTCTGTGTATGACAAACCTATGTTGATCCTTTATTTTGCTTGTTAAGTGAGTTTCTTAACACACTTTCAACACCTATGTTTATAAAGTAGGATAAACTAGACACGAGAAAAATATATTTACTCTCCATAAAGTAACTTATCTAGTTGAGAAAGGTACTTGTTCTCTTGGAGCTTAAATTTTCTCATGTATAAAATGAGAAGGTTAGCAGATTAGCTCTAACACTATTACCAAATAGTGTTTCTGTCTGTTGCCACAGAAAGCCAGACTTGTGAGGAAGGCATTGGTACAAAAAAGAAAGAAGTTTATTCAGGTGCTGTACAGTCTGGGAGAATGGTGGACTCCCATCTCAAACACCGTCTCCCTCCTCCTGCTTAACCCCAGAGTTCTTACAGAGAAAGGGGAGAGAGGGTTATTTTCCTAATCCAATTATTTTTCTAGCTTTTGGTGCACTTGGGCCCTATCCATTCATCTTTTGAGTCTTCAGCATGCTCAGTCCCTATCCATTCATATCTCTAGCTTTCAGTGCACTCGGTGTAAGAACCTCCCCGTTACCACCCTGGCTGATGGGTAAAGACTCTCCTGGCACTTCTAACTGACTGTTTTACGGTAACAGGTTTTCCCCCTTCAAAACTCTGGACCCTTGAAATCTTACACAGGTCAATGAACACAGATCTTACTATTCTGTAGTTACTTCCTGCTCACAAAGGATGCAGTCTTACCTATCTCTGGGTCCAGAGATTCTTACTATCTAAAAGAGGAAGGAGGGGTCAGGAATTGAGGAAAGCCTTTATGCAAAGGAGAAGCAGTACTGTCTTCAGAAGGTGGCATATGCAGTGTTTCGAAGATGGCACTGGTGAACAAGTGTACCTGGTAGACTGCTTCAATGTTTCAAGAGATGATGTTGCAGATGGGCTTCCAAAGTGAGACTTATTGTGCAGAAAATGAATCAAGTGTTTAGTGAGGGGCATATCTAGTAGTACAGGAGGAATGGTAGTGAAATCAGAAACTGGGGAGGCTAAAGGACCCCCATGATCTAACCCTAAGTGGTAACACAGCCAATAGTAGAATAAATTTGCTCAGGAAGCCACTGTCTGGGAAATGCAAAATAAAATAAAAAGAAACATTGTCACTTAGCTTTAGGAAACACTGTGCCTTTCCAAAATAGAAACTTTGAATCTCCTTCGGGAGTGTAGGTGCAGCTTTCCCTTGCAGTATTAACAACAGCAGCAAGATACCAGTCCTCCTCAGGCGACAACCCCTTTATCTGTATGTAGTGGATGTAAGGCTTGATTCCCATGAGCTTTAGGAAGGAGTATGTTGTCAACAGGACATCATAGGGACTGGTCCATTGCTTGGCTAACTTCTGTTCAGGATCTTGAGTCTTTCAGGGTTTCAGTAAGACTAGGTCCCCTGGATGGAACAGGTATAAGGGCTTGTCTGACAGGTAGATGGACCTACAATGAGCAAACTTGTACAAAATTGTTGGTGCTTGCCCTAGATGTTGTACATACTTTTTTGTTTTTTAAATTCATGTTCTACACTTTAAGGGAGTGTTCCTAAAATGGAAACTTGAATGGGTCTCCCATAACTGTTTCAAAAAGCTTAATTTAGGCCCGTTTCAGGATTTACCCTAATTCAGAGCAAGGCAAGAGGAAGTGTCTGATCCCATTTCGAATGTGTTTCCTGGCATGTTTTCACCAGGGTCTTCTTTATTGTGTGGTTTATATTCTCAGTCTCTAAGATGCATGTAGTTTCCATTGAATCTGTAGTGCCTATCTTGTCTTCTGGGAGATTTCTGAAGTGAACGATGGTCCTTTGTCACTTTGAATGCTGTGAGGAAATCCCAAACCTTGGGATTATTTCTTTAAGTAGAAGTTTTGCTATTTAGGTTGCCTTCACAGTTCTAGAAGAGTATTCCTCTACCCATACAGAAAAACTGTCCACAAAAACTAAAAAAATTAAAGTTTCCTCTGGTTTTAGGCATCTGTTTAGTCAACTTGCCAGTCTTGAAATGGGTGTATCCCTTTATGTTGTACTCCCTTTTCTTTTAGGGCATGTTCTATCTTAGGATTGTTTTTGGAGCACATCTGGATGGTCCTTTACAAGTGAAGGCCCTTCCAATGTGGTTTAATAAGGTCCATTAAAGCATTCCTTCTATAATGGGTCCCTTAGTGTAGGTGTTTGATGGTCCAAGAGGTTCAAGGAGTAAGATCATACCATGACTTTTATTTTCCACATAGAATTAGAGTCAGTGATAGAGAATCCCTATTCATAGGCTTGTTTCTCATCTCATTCTGTATAATGAGGTTTAAATTCTGATAAGACCAGGTGAGGAATCAAAGCCCCAAGAAGTGGTGGCCCTTGAGTGTCTTGTCTTGCTGTTTTATCAGTAGTTTGGGTTCTGTGGCTTTTTTGGGAACTGTTCTTCTTATGTCCTGGGCAGTGTACTATGGCAATCTGGTTCAGTAGATTCACTGCTTCTAGTAACTGTAAAATCTCTTTTGCACATTTGATGTTTTTATTCCCCAAGGTTAAGAGCCCTCTTTCTTCCCATATTGCCCCATAGGATGGACTACCATGTAGGCATGTTTAGAGTCAGCGTGAACGTTAACATTCTTTCCCTGGGACAATTCTAATGCTCTGGTGAGGACTATCATTACAGCCTTTTGTACTGAGGTTCCCAGGGCAAGCGCTTGGTTTTCCATTACCTTGTTTATGGTGACTATTGCATTCCTGGCTCATTGCTGACTATTCCTTATGAAGCTGCTCCCATGTGCACATAATTCCCAGTCAGGTTCTGTCAGTGGCTGATCCAATAGATCCCATCTGCTAGAATAAACTTGGTCAATTATTTCCAGGCAATCATGCTGGAGGTCTGAGCCTCTCTCTGAGTCTGGGAGCAGAGTGGCCAGGTTTATGGTAGTGGTGGTCTGTAAGGTAACATTTGGGCTGTCTAAAAAAACAGCTTGATATTTTCCATGCACCCAGCCATCAGCAAAGACCCTCCTTTCTGTTCCAATAGAGTTAAGACCTGGTGTCCTACATATACCTAGTAGGCTACCCCAGAGTGAATTTCTTTGCTTCCTATAAGATGTCACAGGTAGCTGCTATTATCTAGAGGCATGGCAGCCATCCTTTTGTTATGTGATCCAATTTCTCTGAGAGATAGGCTAAGGGTTGAGGGCTATTTCCCAGAGTCTGGGTTAATACCCTAGTCCTGTTACTTACCTTTCATGAATGTATAATTTGAAAGGTTTCTATGAATTGGGCAATCCTAGTGTGGGAGCTGAAACTAGTTTTTCCTTCAAGGTGTTGATGGGGGAATTAAAAGTTGGAAAATTTTAGCTTAAGGTAATAGTTAAAAAGCCTAATAGTTAATGTATGTCAAAAGCTATTGTTTCAGGAACTGCAGGGACAGCCTCCTCTGACTTCAGGAGACCACAGGTGATTGACCTTTGTGCTCCAGAACAGACCATAAGCAATCAAGGTGCTATCCCAGCCATTGTGTTCCAATGAGAGACAGTCTGCTGCCTAGGACACAAATAAAGAAAGTCACCCAGAACACAGGACACAGGCTGCAGATAAAGAACCCCCGACAGCAGACGAAAGGATGTTAGGAAAATTGCTAGACTGCACCTTTTATCTGATTAACCTCTTCCCGAGTCCCAACTCCTTTACCTACACTGTTTTCCCCTTGAAATTCAAGTCTCTTACCTACAGTTTTTCCCCCTTATAAAAAGGCTGGCTTGAAAGGAAATGTAAGATGGTCTGTTAGGGTACAAACTTGTCATCTTCTCAGATCACCAGCCGTCTGAATAAAGCACCCATAAAGATTCAATCCCTGTCTCTGCTTATGGTTCTGGTAGGTGACAGGCAGCCTGAACACCAGCTTTTCCAGTGTCAGTGTCAAATGCCAACTGACAGTCTCTTGTCCATTAAAAAGATTGAGTCTAGTCCTTTCAAACAATTATACAATGGTTTTGCTGTAAGTCCAAAGCTTGGAATCCAAATTTGGCAGAACTCTGTAATCCCTAAGAATCCACAAAGCTGCCTCTGGTTCTCTGGGATTTTTATTGTAGCAATAGCTTGTTTTCAACCAGCCATGGTTGAAAAAGCTCCTAGTGCCCTGTTTTACTTAGAACCCCAGGTATGCCGCCTCCTGTTTGCAATTTGGGCCTTGTGAGGCAATACTTTATACCCTCTTCTTGCTTGATGATTCAGAACTGTGATGGTATTGAGCAAATAGTCCTCATAAGTATTGCTAGTTATCAGTAAGTTGTCTATGTACTGTATCAGATTGGCAAAAAAAAAATCTGTTTAGTTTTTTCCATAAAATAAAAGACAAATTTTTCATTTTCATTGATAAATTTATTGATTTGGATTATGTGTGTATGTTCGCTATCTCCTGCTACTGGATTCTAGTGAGTAGAGGCCAGGGGTGCTGCCAAATGTCTTCCAATGCATAAAACAGCCCCACTACAAAGAATTATGTGCCAAGGTGTCAATAGTACCAAGAAATTTCTCAAACAACTTAAACCACTTTTGATACATTCGATCAGTCACAGCATCTTCTCCATACACTACACAAATCTTTTTGTGTATGTTCCAGTTGCATTTTTACCTGTCTTGAAATAATAAAGAGTAATATGCTGAAAATGCTGTGTATTTTCTTCCATCTTCAATATTAAAATGGTTGCACAAAATTCACTAATTTTGATAGGGTTTTTTAAATGCACACTAATACAACAGTTGTCACAATACAATCTAAGAAAAATTGTTTCAAATGAAGTTAAAGACAACTAAGCACTAGTAGAGCCATTGTACAGGAAAAACTAAATGAACTTTTTGGTCAATCCAAAAGAAGAACTCTTGATTTCAATGGAATCTACCTTAAGTCTTTTGCTAATATCTTCCCAAATATAGTCAGGGAATTCTCAAACCCTTGTGGCAACACAGTCCTGTAGTATTGGTGTGTGGCTTTAGTATCTGGGTCCTGCCATTTAAAGGTAAATAACGTTTGAGCCTGTTCATCTATTTGGATGCAGAAAAAGGCATCCTTTAAATCTAGGACAGAAAACCACTTGTTATTCCCAGGCACATGCTCAACAAAGTATAAGGGTTGGGCACCAGAGGATGAATATCCTGGACAATGCCATTTATGGCCCTAAAATCCCATACAAATTGTTATTAAAGTGATGCTTTTGACTGGCAAAATGCTAGTGTTATGGAAAGAATGGTGTAGCCAAATTAATCCTGATTTTAAGACCTTCTGTAATACTGGTCAAATTCCCGCTAAAGCTTCCTTTTTAAGCTTTTCTTCCTTTTTATTTTTCTTCCATGGGATTCTCACCCCTTCTATAAGGATAATTTTTACAGGTTGGATGTTAACTGCTCTACCTGGGTTTCTATTGGTCCAAACAGTTTTATCAACCTCTTCATAGATCTCAGGTGGGAAGATTTCACTGCCAGGTCTTTCCAGGCAAGTCAGGAGTGTCTGAGCTGGAGAGCATGTTCCATCAGGATTTCTATACATAATTGCTGCTTCTCAGGAGAAAAAGTTATTTGTGTATGCAATTTACAAACTAAATCTTGTCCTAGTAATTAAATGGGTTAGATGGCATGTAGAGAAAACTAGGCCTAAGTTCTTGATCCCCCATTGGCATTCTAGAGGTTGAAAGAATGTCTGTCTTTGTAATTGTCTGGTCATTCCAGTGACCATTATTGCAGCTAAATTTTTCTTGGTTAGTATTTTATTTAGCACTGAGTATATAGCTCCTGTATCTACAAGGAATCAATTAGCTTTTTCCTAATGTCCACTGTACCTGGTGCTCTTGTGGGGAAATAGTAATAGGTCAGAAGATGTCATGGGGAGACCTTGGGCCTCCTCATTTGTCATCAGATTCATCTTTCCTGTCCAGCATTTCTCAGCCAGGGCTTTCATCCTTGCTGCTTTTCTTTTTGAGTTCTGGGCAGTCCTTTCTCCAGTGGCTTTCTTCCTTGCAACAGGCACACTGATTGACACCTAGTGGGTCTTTTCCTTTTCCTTTTCCTTTCAGATCCCACCTCTTTTTCTGGTTTCTCTGCATTGTTTCTAAGGAAACCATGGCCTGTTTTAACTTCCTTGTTTCCCAGGCATGGTAAATTTTAAAGGCTATGTCCCCACACTGAGGAATTCATTCCCAATGCCCCATCTAAATGTTGGTGCTTCCTTCTGATATCTGGGGTGCTTTGCCCATTTAAAGTCATGTTTATCATCCCGACATTTTCTGGTGCTTATGAGTCAGCATCAGTGTGCTTTCAATAGACCTGATAGATCCTTTCTAAAAATTCAGGAGGATCTTTTTTGGTTTTTGTTGAATGGCCTGTATCATATTCAGGCACTTTTGTTTAAGCACACCTTCCTTAAGTCCTTTCAATATGCATATTTTTGTAATATTCTTTGTAATATCCTAGCCTAAGGCTAGGTCTCCACTATTCAGGTCCCAGTTGGGCTGTGTCAAGAGAATTGCCCCAGCTGGATCTGAGGTTTCATTGGGATTCTCTTGGTAGAGTCAATGAGCCTCTTCATTAGCCTGATTTAAAACTATCCACCTTTCATCTGCTGTTAGCAGGATGTTAAGGAGAGCCTATACCTCTGCCCAGCTTGGATTGTGAGTAGCAAAAATGGAGGTGATAATATCTGCCATTTTCTGAGGATCCTCCCTATATGAGGGGTTGGAATTCTTCCAATTCAGTAAATCTGAAGTGGAAAATGGAATATGGGCCCAATAGTGGCCAGTGGGCTGTCCCTTCTGGTTTATTCTGTAAGGTATTGCTTCAAAGGGAATTGTTCTGCTCTGAATAGGGGTACTCCCTGTCCAAACTGGGTGTCCTGCTGGGTCATTGAAGGGGACATCATTCCTTCATCACACAGGGGTGGGCCTGTTGCCTCTCTGGGCCCTATTTCAGGAGCATCTAGCAGCAGGAATGGTGATGGGGGAAGTCTTCCCACTGCTAATTCTGTGTTTCCTAGCTTCAAAGCATTAAAGAGGCTCATTTCCTATTTTCCTTTTCTTCCTGCGTCTTACTATTTGGGAGTGGTTTTGAAGCTGCTTCCCTTCTCCACATCATTAAGTAGTTCCCTTTCCTTGACAAATCCTTATTATATAAAAACATAAATGCCTGGAGATAAGGGATTTCATCCCATGACCACTGGCAAAATAATTCCAATTGCTTAATAGCATAGTAATTTAAGGAACAATTTCAGGGCTACTTTCCCCCACAGTCTAAAGTATACATAGGCCAAACAGTGTTAAAGTAGAAAACCAATTCCTTCTTGGCCATTGGATAGTAGCTGTACATGGACCAATATGCTAAAATTTGACCCAGTGGGCTCCCTCCAGGAATCAGAACAGAACAACCCCTGATGGCACAAAAGTTCAATCCCAAAATCATAACCATGACAATGTAACAGGGTGCAGCCAAGGGGGGGCCCCAAATAGGGACTTGTAATGTGGTCCAGAACTCAGGGTGTTCAGGAAATACTACAGAAAAATATGTGATGTCCTTACCCGCACCAGTCTGATCTGAGGGATGGGACACCTGGAGTAGGGCCATTAAGAGTTATTTTGCATAGCAACAGCTTTGCAGCTAACCTCTGGCATGGTCATTTAACATATCTATAGCCTTTAACTGGTTGCATAGATATGTTAAATAGCTGTGGCCAGTGCTTTGAGCCAGGGGGATGGGAGGGACTTCAACCCAGGATGCGACCCACCCTGGTCACAGTGTCTGAGTGAGAGCTTGGAGATGATTGGCTACATGCCATGGTGCCACAACTGTCCAGACTTACTATGGCAGCCCAGTAAAGCTGGAAGAATAGGGAATGCTGGCAGGTATAACTGATTGTGGGAGGGGTCAGAAATGGGCCTGTAGAGGAAGACTGGCACAGGGATTTAAACCCAAATGCGGCAGACATGACAGGAATCACCACGAGGCTTGGGCAAAAGTCAGGACCACTCGGCTTTAGGGGAGTTGGGACCATGCAGCTTGTGCAAGAGTGAGGACCATGCAGTTCTGGGGTGCACCCTTTTGCCACGTGGCTTAGGCAGCAGGAGAGACTTTGCCTCGAAGAAAAGGGGTGAAAGGACTCTTGCTGGTGGGCCATGAGAAGGTGCCACATGGCTTTGGGTTAACTGGAGATTGTGGTGGCAACACAGCTGATGGTGCTGCAAGCCCAAATCATGGACTTCTACTTCTTTTCTTGAGATGCGGTACCCCAGACTGGGCAAAGGGGAGAAGGAAGGACTGTGTGCGTTTGTGGGTATTCTAAAGAACTTTAGTATTTTAATGAAGACATTAAGTCATTACTCTAAGCCTGTATAACTTTTAAATAAATAATTTCTTTCCACTTCACCAATCTCTGGCATTGAGAGATGTCTTTCCTCTGGTGGTGGGCAAAGTGAATCTAGTACAGCGAGGGGAACCCCAGGAGAAAAAGGAAAGGTCCTTTTGGTAATAATATATCGTTTCCCCCCTCCCTGGTCTGTTCTGTAACAACAAGACCTCAGACAAAGTTAGAATATACCAACAAAACTTGAATCCATACTTCCATTATTCCAAATGACTGCTCACAAGCAAGTCTTAGTATCTTATCTCCTGCCAACTAATACTGCAAGCAGTTCTAACCAGACGCCAGTGGCACAAAGGCCCAGATGGTCCTAACTGGACCTTAGTGGTGCAAAGGCCCAAATGGTAGGGATAGAGGACCCATGGTGCGCAAGCTGGTTCTACTCACACAGTCTTGGAGTCCATCTTCTTCCAAGACCCATTCCCTTTCACCAGGCAGGTGTTTGAGGCAGCTGATGCCTCGAGCCTGGGGAATGCAAGGAAATTCCCTGAGACTGGGAAATCCCCACAGCCCTGCTCTCGGAGTTGGCCCACCACAGGCAGCTGGGACTTAGCCTGAGCCCTCTAGGACTTACCCAGGACCACACAGCCTCACCTTGGTTCGCCACAAACAGTTACTGAACAAAAACGGAGGTTCCAGGGTACTGGAACCATCTCCCTGGTTCCAGTACCCTGCTATTCCGGAGGTTTAGCTGCCTGTCACCACAAAAAGGTGTTGGTGCAAAAAGGAAAGAGGTTTATTCAGATGGCACACAATCTGGGAGAATGTGGACTCCTGCCTTAAAGACTATCTCCCTCCTGCTGCTCAAGTCTGCAGTTCTTACGGGGAGAGGGAGGAGAGAACTTTTCCTAATCTAATTATCTTTCTAGCTCTTGCTTCACTCAGTTCTCTATCCATTCATCTTTCTAGCTTTCAGCACACTTGGGCCTTATTGCCTCATATCTCTAGCTTTCGTTGCACTCAGTGTAAGAACTTCCCCTTGCTGCCATCTTGGCCAGCGGGTGGAGACTACCCTGGCTTGCCTACTAACTGTTTTATGGTAACAACACTATGTCTGCTTTTCTGGCATTTACCAGGAACTCTCATTGGGGTTTCCTATTTCTTGGACCCTGCCACAATTGTGTACGGAAATGTATGGAAAATACTCATATTAATTGACAATTTGGGACCATCTCCCTGGTTCCAGTACCCTGCTATTCCTTCTCTATCTCTATTTGCACACCAAGATCAGATTGGCAGATGAGAGGAAAAGGGACAGAGAAACTAAGTGCTAATAAATCTCTATCTGTACCAAATCTTTCCACTGCTGGGATCGATGGCCATACTTTACTTCCATCATCTCTTCAAGGAACCTCTAGGAGAGGAGTGTCCAACCTTTTGGTGTCTCTGGGCCACACAGAGACACCAAATGGAAGAAGAGGTGTTTTGGGCCACACATGAAATACACAAACACTAACAAAAACTGATTAGCAAAAAAATGTTTGTGCATAATTTTCATGATATCTGCCACCACAGATAAACAAAAAAAGTCCTAACTATGCAGTGGCCTTTTCAATACTCTTTTAAAATCATTGAGAAGGTCCCAAGTTTGTGATCACTAATATAGGAAATGTACATATATAAGTAATAAAACTCCCTGATGTTTTAAGTAAATTTACAATTTTGTATTGGGCCACATTCATAGCCATCCTGGGCCATGGGTTATACACTGCTGGTCTAAGCTGTGTGCTTTTTGCTTATTACTAAGAATAAAAGTGTCCTGGCTGGGTGGCTCAGTTGGTTGGAGCATGATCAATTCCAAGTCAGGGCACATACTAGGCTGCAAGTTTGACCCATGGTCAGGTGCATATGGGAGACAACTTATCCATGTTTCTCACATCAATGTTTCTCTTTCTTGCTGGCTTTCTCTCCTTCTCACCTTATTCCTTTCTCTCTAAAATCAATATACACATTCTCAGGTGAGGGTTTAAAAAAATAAAAGAAGTATAAGCAGGAATGCAATACTATTACAGCAGCCAGCATTTACCATGTGATAGGCACTATCAGTAAGACCTTCATAAGCATCACCTTATTCCCTCTCCTTTAGGATTTTTTAATCATCACCCAAGGACATGTTTATTGATTTTAGAGAGAGGAGAAGGGAGAAGAGAGAGAAGGAGAAAAACATTGATTTGAGAGGGAAACATCTATAGTATGCACCCCAGCAGGGATCAAACCCACAACCTAGGCATGTGCCCTCTCCGGGATCAAACCCAAGATATTTGGTTTACAGGACGACACTTCAGCCAACTGAGCCACAAAAACCAGGGCTCAGGACTGTTCTTAGTCAGGACTCATAGCAGCTCGTGGCACTATTAGAGCTTTACCAGTTGATAAAATATGGAAGTAGTACACAATACTAGTTGGTAACAAGGCCCACCAAATGCTTCCTACCTACCCACTTCCCTGACCCCAGGTAAGGCACCTGAGGGGCTACCCTGGCTTCTACCTGTTAACAACCTGCTAGGACTGCAAGAGCTGCCACCCATTTTTTTTTTACCCCCAGACCCATGAAAAATGCCCAGTGCCAGCCTGGTTTTGCAAGGTGTGTTTTCCTGCTGACATTCTGGTTCTCTGCATAATTATAGTAGCCGCATGTTGGTGTGGTCTCCAAGGTACATAATACAGGTTATTCAAAATTTTGAATGCCACTCCTGCTTCTTTTTTTGGTACCAGCTACAGCAGATTAAAGCAAACCCAATTAAAGGATCTTTTTAAATCTCCCCAGAAGTCAGATGGTTTTCATTTTTACCTGCTATCTTGGAGAAACTGCTTGTTTATATCCATAATTATTACATAGTTGTAATCATAGCAAAGTTCATTTTTGTGTTTTGCTTCTTTTACTTGTCATAAGCATGCTCCCAAAGTAATACATAGTTTTCAAAATTATTATTTTAATGATTTATCAGGTGTTTCTTTGATTTAAGCCAGTTGTCTGTGCTCTAAAAATTGTGTGTGGTGGGTGTGGGAGAAAAAGAGAGAAAAGAAAGACAATAAAATGTTATCTCTCTCCATTTACTGGGACTTCCCACATCCCTGTGTATTTTTACAACAGGTGTCAGATAGCCAGACAAAATATAAAGTTCAAAGTTCTCCTATTGGGCTAAATTCATTGCCATGGAAAAGAATTTCCAGTAGAACTTCACAAATACGGTAACACAACCTTATCAAGATATCTAGTTCTTATCTTTGGTTCTGCAGTACTTATTTTAAGGTCATTTTCTTGTAGGAGATCAATCCCCATGATATTATAATGCCTTTTGTAGAGGTACTAAGACTAATTAAAGTAGGGCAACTATGAAAAATGATTAGTTTTCAAAACATAGCTTGTCCATTGAGTTCTAGAGAAAGATCACTAACTTCTCAGAAACATCACTTGATATCAAACAAATCACACAAAGTGAGTAATTTGCTTATTTATGAGTACATTTTTAAAAATTGGGTCATCTATTTCTATGCCTTAAATCAATGGTCTCTATACTTCCCCATGTCTTCTTTCAAGTTGGAAAAGTAATAAAGAAAAATGGAAGGACTTGATAATTCTAGGTATTCAACACACTTTCCAGCTACTAAAGCTTTAAGTTTTTTTTCTTCATAGAATACAATATTATCCCCTGCTTAGCATACAAGGCAATTTAACAACAAGGTTCACCTATCAGAGCAGTTTTTACTTGGTCTAATTTTAGGTAATTACCTGCCTTTCCCATGCTTGTTTCTCTAGTACTATACTGGTCCTGGTTTGTCACACAGCAACATTTATCCCAGAATTCCTGCTTGTAGGGCAATGGAAAGAACAGCTCAATCTCCTTCATTGAATATCAAGCATGTATAAGCAAATGGATAAAATAAGAAATTCCACATCAGTAATAAAAATCTACAAATAAACAATGGAGAATGAAAAATAAAACCTGAACAAAGTAAGTGAACAATTTCATAAAACCAAGCCAACACTAACATTATGGACAGCTGGATATCTAGTCTGAGTCATTACCCAAATAGAGCACCCTACTCTATGTTCACTGAATACTGGGAATTTTCATTCAAAAGGCTGTGCTTTCCTGGAACTGAGCTTGCTAACGCCTTAATAAAGTTAGTTCTTGGAAGTAAAGATGTTAACCTCTGGAAATAAATTAAAAAGAAAATAAAGACAAAAAAACCTTTTATAGAGCTTCAATCTTTTTGTTTGAGTGTATTAAAAATGCTTTACTTCAACTAAAGAACAAAGTTCTAAATATTCATTACACCAGAGAGACAGAAAATATAATTTCTTCAAGACTTCCTCTGTGCCAGGTGCTGAGTAGGTGCCTTTTGGGTGCCTATTTTCTCTTGGAAACTCAGGCAAACCACAAGCTAAAAACTGTCCCCACAGGCTCCATGGCACTGGCTTGCTGAGCAGGCACTATAACAGCTTCCCTGCTCATACCACAAAGTTTCTGTAAGACTAGATCAATGAGGGTGGTTGGGGGTGGGGAGGACTTCAAACTTTTAAAAGCCATGATCTGTTGGTGTAGGGGACTGCCTTTTACTTTAGACATCATTAACATTATGCATTACATTTGAAGCAATCAACTTTTCCTTTACCAATAGTATGCTAAAGATGTCTTAAAGTCTACAACATATTATATTAAATATAACAATTAGTATAATTCATTTAATATTTAATTATTCCCCTGAAATCTAATGAAAATGAGAAATAGCAGCTGAAAATTCCCTTTTTAAATAAATAGACTTTATTTTTAGGTTTACAGAAAAAGGATTGGGAGAAAACATAGAGTCCTCATAGACCTCTCTCTTCTCCATACATCCTTTTCCTATTATTAACATCCTGCATTAGTGTGGTACTGTTATTATAATGGATCAGCCAACATTCATATGTTATTAACTCAAATCCAAACTTTACATGAGGGCTTACTCTTGGTATTATACATTCTATCGGTTTTGAAGTGTCAGCAAATCTAGATGGTTTCACATGGACCAATCCCCTCTTCCCTCTTTTTGTAATTTTTCACTTCCCTGACTCTTCTCAAGACCTCGCCATTCCCCCTTTTTACTCCTTTCTTCTCCCTTTAAAACATCCAGTCTTCTCTGTATAGATCAAGATTGAATTCAGTTTACACTGAATTCTTTTCCCTATTACAGCTGCTTAAAATCTGTCCTTACTACTTTAACTAACAGCTTTATCTTTGGCACCACTTATCTCTTTACTATCTCCAGAGTTTTGCCTCTTCCAGAATGTCACATAGTTGTTATCATACAGAATTTAGCCTTTTCATGTTGGCTTCTTTCACTTAGCAATATACAGTTGAGTTTTCTCCACGTCTTGTCATAGCTTGACAGCTCATTTATTTTTATCTCTGTGTAATATTCCATTGTCTCAATTTACCATAGTTTATTTATCCATTTACCCATGGAAGGGCATTTTGGCTGCTTCAAAGTTTTGGCAACTATGAAGAAAGCTGTATAAACATTTGTGTGCAACTTTTTGTGTGGACATAAGTTTTTTTTAATATAATTTTCATTTTGCTTTGCCTCCTGACACATTGTCTTAAGTTACTTCCAGAATAAGTAAAATAAAAAAATGGTAAAACCTTAATGAGTCAGAGAATTTAACATGTGTGATGTGAAATTAACCAGGATATTTTCCTCTGCATTGATTTTTACGTAGAGAACAAATATATAAGGAAACAAACTATTAGAAACTTATTTTTTAAAATATCACACCTTGCCCTGGCTGGTGTAGCTCAGCGGATTGAGCTCTGGCTATGAACCAAAGAGTTGCTGGTTTGATTCCCAGTCAGGGCACATGCCTGGATTGCAGGCCAGGTCCCCAGTGCGGGCCATGTAAGAGGCAACCACACATTGATGTTTCTCTCCCTCTTTTTCTCCCTCCCTTTCCCTCTCTCTAAATAAATAAATAAATTTTTATAAAAAATCACACCTTATAGGGTGAGTCCTGGGGACTTTTGCAGTTTTTATTAAGAGTTGTACCTATATCTATGTCTACATCTTGGAGGAGAGGAAAAACTTCCCCTTCTTCCCTTCCAGGTTCTTTGGTTGGCCTAAAATTAAATTGACCGAATGTAATTGTATATGTAGGGGAGCTCATAGAAATTTGAGACTCAAAGAAATGTCCAAAGCTGGCAGCTTTTCTACTTTTCAGATAAAGAAACAACAAATTTGTGAAGATTAACAAGACAAAGGGGTTTGGGCTTGAGGTAATAAGTTGGTGAAGAACAAACTTTGTTCCTACAGACTTCTCCTTTCTGAATTCCCTTTCTCTGGTGATGAGGCTTTGTCTCTACCTCCTGATACAGGGGGGTACCTTTCACTTGGGAGATTTATCTCGTGATTTCAGAGGGACAAAGGCAGGTCAGCGTGTCCTTCTTATACTGACTGTTTCTTAAGTAACTTTTATTCAAAATAATCAGCATGCCAAAATGGCGTATTTTGGAGTGGCATATTTTGCTCTCCATCAAACTGTAAGATGGCTTTCTCACTACACTGCCTAATATTGACCAATCTTAAAATGCTTGCCTTGGCCACAGATCTCAACTAAAGAGCTGCCTATAAATGGGATTCCATGATTGGTACTATGAGATTTCACATCACACCAGGATTCTGGCACATCTATCAGAAGATCATCAGGGGCCTGGTGCAATAGCAGGAAGCAGCTTGGGAGGTGATCTCTTATGAGAACTGTACCCACTAGGGTCAAGGTAATAGGTATCTTTGTTTAGTATACCAAGAAAAATATCACTCTTCTGAGAAACATTCCTCTGACCGCGTGGCACATATTGCATTCTATCAAGTTGTGAATGATGCTCTTGCCATTGTGCAAGTCATGGTCCTATCATGTCAGTCTGTTCTATCCCCAGTATATACCTTCCTCCTTGAAAACCTTCAGTGGTTCTCCATTATAATAAATAAAATCTACACTGACTTTCAGACATTTCATAATCTGTCTCCCACTAGTTTTCTTACCATTAACATTCACTACATGCCTCTCCCTTTTATGTCATAATGCACCCAAGGCTTGGCCTATTAGATAAGCCATATTTCAATACATTTTTCACTCTTCAACTTCTGTGACTGGTCCAGTGTGGGAATCTCTTCCTCTTTTTCTCCTAGCACCTCATCAGACAACATTGTAACCATCATTAAAGGCCCTACTGATATTCAACTGTAATTAACTTTCTAAATACTCCCAATTAAAACATATCACTTCATCTTCCATTGATCAGTTATACTTTGTTTATACCCTTGATCATTGTACATCCCACTGCTTATCTCTGATGATAGTCTTAATCAAAAGTCTCTTTCCTCCATTTTATCATGAACCCTCAGGGGACAATGACTATACTATTTACTTGGTGTCCCCCATAGCTTCCCAAGAGAGCATCTCACTCAATTCTTATTTTCCATTCAGTAGAATGGAAGGCTTTAAAATTGGACAGAATGCAGTTCAGGGAGTTGAAGTGAGACAATTCGGGGAATCCTAGGAAAGTAATTTTTCCAAGTTGGCCTTGTCCTCTTATGCTGCCCACCATATAAAGCTCTCTCTTAAGCTCTGTACCCACAGCTCCACTGGAGGTGCCTCTAGGTCCTACTGAGCTTTAGTAAGCAATTGCACTAGCATGAAAGCCTTCAGGTAAATTTCCTTTGTTTTATTACTAATGAGAACCATGTGGCAACATTGTGATTTGTAAGAAATATATATTTGGTGTTTAAAGTGTTGAGAGTGAAAAAGGTGTTTTTTTGTTATGTTGATGAAGTTGCAAAGCACCAAGCATTGAGAGCTGGTTGCCAATGGAGTCAGTCTTATGATTGAAAGGTTGAAACTTTCAGTTGCACCTCACCACCTGATCTCCAGGGTGGGGAGGTAAAATGGAGGTTAAATCCATTGCCATGATTAATCAACCATTCCTATGCAATGAAGCCTCCATAAAAACTCAAAAAGGTGGGTTCCAGAGGGCTTCCAGGTTGGTAAACACATGGATGCTGGGAGCATGGCCTGTCCAGAGAGGGCATGGAAGCTTCATTCCTCTTCCCACTTACTTTGCACTTTTCATCCTTTTCATCTGGCTGTTCCTGAGTTATATCCTTTTACAATAAATCAGTGATCTAATAAGTTTCTCTGAGTTCTGTGAACCATTCTAACAAATTAATGGAACCTAAGGAGGAGGTGGTTGGAACCTCTAATCTGTAGCCAGTCAGTTAGAAATAGGTAGTCTGTGTATCTGAGGAATATGTGGGGAGGAGGAACAATCTTGTAAGACTTAACCTGTGGAATCTGATGTTATTTTCAGGTAGATAGTGTTGGGGCTGGAGAAACTTTTCCCTTGACCAGTTAGTTCTTCTGCTTGGTTGAATAATTCAAACATCATACAGTAGATTAACAGGAAAAAATAAAAATTTTAATACAGGGAATTCACATAAACACAAAAATTCCACAGATAGGAATACCATAGGATATTCCATAGGGAAAAAGGAGGAAAGGGGAAAAAGGGCTCTTTAGATTTCAGAAGTGAGAATGAGAGATTTACAGGTATTACAAAAGAGCTGAATATACATGGCAGGTAAATTTTTGCTAGGCAACTCAGAAACGAGACACAGAAGGTAATCTAATAAACATGCTTGGAGTCTTCCTGACATGCTATGATAAAAATGATTAAGGTGTTTATGCCAAGGCATCTTCCTAAAGAAGGTTCTTCTGTCTAAATCTTTTTAAGAAAAGGGGGAAATAAATAACTATTCCTGAGCCTATTGGGCTTTTATTGGTTTCAATTTAAAATAAACTGCTCACCAGGCACATTCTTGGGACACTCACTCTCGACCCCCACAATAGTGTCAGAATTGAATTAAATTATCAAGATACCTTAGTGTCCTAAAAATTGTTTGTTGGTATTGGGGACACCCCATCTACTTTGAAATTGGGTCCAGGAACCCAATTTAGTTCAAAGAACCTGATATAATAACTGAATTAAATGAATAAATGAATTAGGGAAGAAAGAAAATGTTCTCTAAAAAATGGGTGCTTTCTTCAAGCATAGAATGACCCATCACCATTTTTTAAAATATTTTATTTTTTTTTATTTTAGAGAGAGGGGAAGGGATGGAGAGAGAGTGGGAGAGAAACATCAATATGTGGTTGCCTCTCATGTGGCTCCACTGGGGACCAGGCCCACAACCCAGGCATGTGCCCTGACTGGGAATTAAACTGGCAACCCTTTGGTTCTCAGCCTGCACTCAATCCACTGAGCTACACCAGCCAGGGTTCATCACTATTCTTGGAATTCTATTTTCTAAGCGACACTGAGCCTATATACAATTTTAGTAATGTCTTAGACAATAATGCCTTAGATGTTATTGCATTTTATTTTCTAATATCTTAGATTTTAATAAAGAAAAAATAATTATGTGTTTAAAAAGAGGGTCACATTAACTATTCTATTATGTTTTTCTTATTAAAACATGTTAGATTATACCCAGAATAAAAATAATAATAAAAATTTCTGGCCAGTATGGAGGTAAAGGTAGATACACTTTGCCTCCTCCTACAACCAAGAGAAGGACAACCACAAATTTAAAACAGAAAACAACCAGAACTGCCAGAAAAGTCAAACTGTATGGTAGTCTGACAAATGAGGAGTTAAAGAAGAAACGTTCGTCCAGACTGATAGGAAGGTAGGAGATGGGCTGCTGGGGCGGAGAGGACTCACAGCAAGGAGGATGTGTGAGGACTGAGGTGAGTAAGATGGTGGATGGCAGGCAAGGTGGCCCCACATTTGCTTGCGGATAAGCTGGGAGGAACAACTGGGGAGTGAGACAGACTGTGCAATGCAGAGATCCAGTGTGGGGACATAAAGCATCAAAACCTCAAGCTATAAAAACCTGTGGGGTTGTGGCAGTGGGAGAAACTCTCAGCCTCACAGGAGAGTTCACTAGAGAGACCCACAGGGTCCTAGACAGTATACAAACCCACACACCCAGGAATTAGCACCAGAAGGGCCCAATTTGATTGTGGGTAGTGGAGGAAGTGACTGAAAACCCTCCAAGAGCCAAGCAAGTCGTATTGTTCCCTCTTGACCCCTTCCCCACATACAGTGCCACAACACAGCAATGTGGGTTACCCAGCTCTGGAGAATACCTAAGGCTTCAATCCTTACTATATAACAGGCATGCTGAGACAAAGAAATATGGCCCAAATTAAAGAAAAGATTAAAATTACAAAAATAAAACTAAGCAGTGAAGAGATGGCCAACACTCAGATGCAGAGTTCAAAACACTGATAATCAGGATGCTCACAAAAATGGTTGAGTATGGTCACAAAATAGAGAAAAAAGTGAAGGCTATGCAAAGTGAAATAAAGGAACATGCACAGGGAACCAGCAGTGAAGAGAAGGAAACCAGGACTCAAATCAACAATTTGGAACAAAATGAAGAAATAAACATTCAACCAGAAGAGAATGAGGAAACAATAATTCAACAAAATAATGAGGAGAGGCTTAGGAACCTCTGGGACAATTTAAAATGTTCCAGCAACCTAGGAATGCCAGAAGGAGAAGAGGAAGAGCAAGAAATTAAAAACTTATTTGAAAACATAATGAAGGAGAACCACCCCAACCTGGCAAAGAAAATAAAGTTCCAGAAAAATCAGGAAGCTCAGAGAGTCCCAAAGAAGTTGGACTCAAGGAAGCACACACCAAGACACATCATCATTAAGTTACCCAAGATCAAAGATAAGGAGAAAATCTTAAAAGCAGCAATAGAAAAGAAGAGCGTAACCTACAAAAGAGTTCTCATAAGACTATCAGCTGATTTCTCAAAAGAAACCTTGCAGGCAAGGAGTATTCAAAGTCATGAAAGGCAAGGACCTACATCCAACATTACTCCATCCAGCAAAGCTATCATTTAGAATGGGAGGGCAGGTAAAGTGCTTCCCAGATAAGGTCAAGTTAAAGGAGTTCATCATCACCAAGCCCTTATTCTATGAAATGTTAAAGGAACTCAAAGGAAAAGAAGATCAAAAACTACAAATCATAAAATGACAACAAACTATCAACTATCAACAAATGAACCTAAAAAAAAAACAAAACAGAAAATGAACTAAGCAAACAACCAGAACAGGAACAGAATCAGAGAAATGGATATCACATGGAGGTTTTTCAGTGGGGAGGGGAAGGGGAGGAATGGGAGGGAAAGGTACAGGGAATAAGAAGGATAATTGGTAGGTACAAAGTAGACAGAGGAAGGTTAAGAATAGTATAGGAAATGGAGAAGTCAAAGGACTTATATGTATGACCCATGGACATGAACTAAAGGATTGGATGTTGCTGGGAGAGGGTGCAGGGTGGAGAGGAATAAGGGGAGAAAAATGGGACAATTATAATAGTATAATCAATAAAATACATTTTAAAGAGTTCATTAAAAAATAATAATAAACTTTAAGGAGAACAGGGGTCTAATTTACTTACTTGGAATTTCTGAATACTTAAAGTGTGGTCTATATAAAAACTTTGGTATTTTATTTTGATGACTTTTTTCCTTCCTGGTTAAACATTCATCCTTGTTATTTCTGTAAACTTCTATTGCTTTTAGCCTGACATGATGACCATTTTTCTGAACTGAATCACTGATTGTAATTTCTTAAAGATCATTATATTATCTATGCTATGGTCCCTTGAAATAGCCTCATTTTTTATTTTCCTGAAAAAAATATTCCTTAATGATGGGAAAAAAAAGGAAAAGAAAGAAGGAGGCAAGGAAGTTGGGAGGGAGGATGTAAGCGGGGAGAGAAGGGTGCAAAGAGGGAAGAGGAAAGAAAAAGTCTTTACTGTTAGCACTGAACTAGGTTTAGAAGTGAGTTTCATAAACAAAGAATCTAAACAGAAAAACATTTTAGAAAAAAAATTTAGAAAAAAAATCTAAACAGTGACTATTCAGTTTTTCCTTAACATTCTTTAATTGATGTTTCCTCTTTTCTGTGAAACTGATTAATATCATATATAATACTTCTTACTATGTTCCTCTAAGCAGACCACAGGCTATTTTTTTGCTATGCTGAACTTTAAAACCTTCGTTGCTGCCAGATCTAAATTTCTAGTTCTATTTTTTCCCTCATCTTTCAGCAGTTAGTAAGTAAATTTTTTTAAAGTATATTTCATTGACTATGCTATTACAGTTTTCCCAATTTTTCCCCTTTATCCCCCCTCTGCCCTGCACCCCCAACCCTCCAGCAACCCTCCACCTTTAGTTCATGTCCATGGGTTGTACATGTAAGTTCTTTGAATTCTGCTTCCTATACCATTTTTTACCTCTCCCCATCTATTTTATGCCTATCAATTATGCTTCTTGTCCCCTGTACCTCCCCCCATCCCTCCCCTCCCTCTCCCCACTGAAAACCCTCCATGTGATATCCATTTCTCTGATTCAGTTCCTGTTCTGGTTGTTTGCTTAGTTTTCGTTTTCATTGTTTTTCTTTCTTTCTTTTCTTTCTTTCTTTTCTTTCTTTCTTTTTCTTTCTTTCTTTCTTTCTTTCTTTCTCTTTCTTTCTTTCTTTCTTTCTTTCTTTCTTTCTTTTTTTAGGTTCATTTGTTGATAGTTGAGAGTTTGTTGTCATTTTACTGTTCGTAGTTTTTGATCTTCTTCAATTTTTTAGATAACTCCCTTTAATATTTCATATAATAAGGGCTTGGTGATGATAAACTCCTTTAACTTGACCTTATCTGGGAGCACTTTATCTGCCCTTCCATTCTAAATGATAGCTTTGCTGGATAGAGTAATCTTGGGTGTAGGTCCTTGCCTTTCATGACTTGGAGTACTTCTTTCCAGCCCCTTCTTCCCTGCAAGGCTTCTTTTGAGAAATCAGCTGATAGTCTTATGGACACTCCTTTGTAGGTAACTCTCTCCATTTCTATCGCTGCTTTTAAGATTCTCTCTTTATCTTTAATCTTGGATAACTTAATGATGATGTGCCTTGGTGAGTTCCTCTTTGAGTCCAACTTCTTTGGGACTCTCTGAGCTTCCTGGACTTCCTGGAAGTCTATTTCCCTTGCCAGATTGGGGAAGTTTTCCTTCATTATGTTTTCAAATAAGTTTTTAACTTCTTGCTCTTCCTCTTCTCCTTCTGGCATCCCTATAATTTGGATATTGGAACATTTAAAGTTGTCCCAGAGGCTCCTAAGCTTCTCTTCATTTTTTTGAATTCTTGTTTCTTCATTCTGTTCTGGTTGGATGTTTCTTTCTTTGTTTTGTTCCAAATTGTTGATTTGAGTCCTGTTTTCTTTCCTCTCACTGTTGGTTCCCTGAGTATTTTGCTTTATTTCACTTTTGTTATCTTTCATTTTTCAACCAAGCTCAATCAGATCTGTGAGAGTTTTGATTACCAGGGCTGTAAACTCTCCATCAGATAGGTTAGCTATCTCCTCATTGCTTAGATCTCTTTCTGGAGTTTTGCTATGTTCTTTCATTTGGGCCCTATTTCTTTGTCTCTGCACACCTGTTAAGTTGTAAGGGATGGGGCCTTAGGTATTCATCTGGGCAGGACAACCCTCCCTCCTGCACTGTGGCACTGTCTGAGGGGGAGGCGCCAGAGAGGGAACAATGCAACTCCCTTGCTCATCTAGCTCCACTTTCCCAGGAACTGTCGAACTGTCATGAGACTGGGAGTTTCTCCCATGGTGGCAACCCTCGCCATAGTCCACGGTCAGCTCTGAGTCTCACTTTCCCAATCAGCCCCAGCCCTGCATTCTGCCACCTTGCCGAGGGTTCTCTCCATCCACCCTTCTTGCCAGTCTGTTTGTTCTGGTTGACTGTTTCTTTAATTCCTTGGTTGTTTGAGTCCCATGCAGTTTGCTTTTCTGGCACATCTGGTTGTTTATTGATTTTAGATTGGTTTTTTCTCCTCTTGGTTGTTCAAGGAAGTGAAGAGCTTCTACCTATGCCTCCATCTTGGTCGGAACTCGAAATTTCTAGTTCTATTGGTGCTACTCATGCTGTATACTGTGTGCCCCACAGCCATATGTATCCTTCACTTACTAGACTTATTATAAGTCCTCTAAAAAACTTAACCAGCTAATTTTGCCACAACCTCCTCTCTGCTCCCTCTCACTTCTTTGTGGAATTTGTCATTCTGAATTATCATTCTTATGTCTGGCTTCCTCATCGAACAGTGAGTGAGGTTTCAGTAACAGGAGCCTTTTCAATTCCCTCTTAGTTGGGAAGTCTGTAAAAGCCTAATGATGTCCTATCCTTTTCATTTTCTACCCAGTAAAATGCTGCCACCTTTCTCTGGAGCTGACACATAGATTCAGGAAAGTTATTTATCAAAAGGCCTCACCTAACCTCCATGGTCCCTTACAATCTAGACATTCATACAGTTGTGGATGCTTCTAAACCTGTTTCTCATACCCCTCATTCCCAGCTTGCTTTTCTGTCTCCATAAACTCTCTAGTATATGTTTCCTTCAAGACTTCATTTCTTTTCTTTTATCACATAGTCACTCTTCTGGACATTCTTCCACTTCACATTCACTCAGCAATTAGAACAGAAATAGGGCACATGCCTGGGTTGCAGGCCAGGTTCCCAGTAGGGGGCTCGCGAAAGGCAACCACACACTGATGTTTCTCTCCCTCTCTTTCTTCTTCCCTTCCTCTCTCTCTAAAAATAAATAAAATCTTTAAAAAAAACAGAAATAATTCAATCTGAGAATTGAGTATTCTAGACTATCAAGTCCTATTACATCACTTGTTCAAGTTTCTTTCCCCAACTATAAAATTACCTTCTCTATCCAGTGCTATTCAAATTCTAATTTCCTCTTTAGGTGCTGTGTACCCTCCCAGATTGCCATAGTTAGGAAAGAATGGACGACCCTTATTCCTCTCAAATTTAACTCCTTCAGAGCACCTGCTCTTATAAAATGACAAAATGGCGAAATTACCCATATTTCTTCTTCCCCCCTAAAGAGATCCTAAGACTTAAGTTATTTTAAATTAATTTTAACTTACACAGGTAATATAAGATGCAAAAATTTCACTAGTTATGGATACATGTAAAGTCTCCCCATTTCCAATCTTGACTATTATCACCAGGCTGGTGCATATCCTTCCAGGACATTTTCTTTGCATGCATTTATATGTTTAAATAGTCATAGAAATATATAGACTTTTTGGTTTTGCTTTGAGTTGTAGAGTGGGAGTCAAGACCAAAACCCTAAGAAATTACAATATGCCAGTCCTAACCTTTGGTCATATCCTCACCCTGGGTAGCACAGCTCCCAAGGCAGCCAATTGCTCACTGTCCAACTGCCAAACTGAAGAATGGTGTTTGGTAATGGTTATGGATTTTTTGAGAAAAAACTTGGCCTATAGGATGCCTATGGCATCACTTCCCACTGTTAGCTGTGACAAATATAGATGAGGGAGGCTGGGATCCCCCAAGCAGTGGTGAAAAGTATTGATTGCCACGGCCCAGTAGTGATCTGCTTCTCAGTGCCAACTCTATTGTCAGAATCTCAGGCTTCTGTCATGGATCTGACAAATAATGACCAAGGAGGCCAAATGGACTTAAATTTTGCTCTCTAGATTTTTTGATAAAACCATTAAAAAATTTCATCTAGCATAATTTTGGTTACTTACGTAAAGCAAAATCAAATAAGTCAACTGCTATTGGAACTCCTGGAAGCTTTCTAATGCTTAATATTTGACAAAAATTCTGATCCACTTATAAAATACACCAGAATTGATGAGAAATAAAAACAAATACTTAGTCTATGATTGCATCATCACTTCTACATTTTTCCATTTCAGAAGGAATTCTGGCTGCATACTCTAAAGTGGAAGTTGTTGGTTAATGCATGCTAATGGGAAGCCTAATGGTACAGCAAAAGACTGTGAGCTACAGCCCATGGCAAAGCACAAGATTCACTGAGAGATGATAGCACTGCCAGTTCCTTTATAAAGTAAGAGAAACATCTAATCCAAAATATTTTTTAATAATGCAGTGAAGACTCTGTCCACCAAAGGCTGAACCAATATGAAATAACATTGGGCATGGCTCAAGTTTTTTTTAATAACATTACACACACACACACACACACACACACACACACACACTCTCTCTCTCTACTTATATAAAATCTCTTGGTAAAACATATGTTCACTATTTTTAAAAATGAAAAGACTACATAATTGTGGAGGCTAAATGTATTATTTTTCCTACTACTTTCTAAGTTCTTCTAGTTGGGCTAATCAAGAAATTAGCAGAGACAGGTGAACAGGAAAAAATCAAATTTTAATACATGTGCATGGGGAATTCAGATAAGCATGAAAATTCCAAAGACAGTGAGGCAAAATTGGGTATAGATGACAGTTTTTGATACTGTCAGAATATTTAACTTTTGCCATTAAAATAGGTGTTCGTTGTTACCTTGTATACTTTTAAGTTTTAATTTGCATTTTCCTACTGACTAATGTTGTTGAACATCTATACTTATTTGCAGTCCATATGTCCTCTTTGGTAAAGTGTCTGTACAAGCCTTTTACCATAATTTAATTGGGTTGTTTATTTTCTTAATATTGGGTTTTGAGAGTTCTTTTCATATTGAATCACCTGTGTTAGCTAGGTGACTTACAAATATTTTTCCCCAGCCTGTAGGTTTTCTTTTCATTCTCTTAACAGAGTATATAGATTTTTTTAAAAAAACAAATGTGAACTCACCATGTGCATGCTGTTTTGTTATATACATTTTTTCACTTAACAATGTATTTTAAACATCTTTCCATGTTATTCTTCTCAACATAAATTACATTCCTGAAGTTTTAGAGCTGAGTCAGAAGCATTAGTACTTTCAGAAAGGGGGCATTACAGTCTAGGGAAGGATGGAAGGAAAACTTCGTTTCTTCCTAGTTTGTAATTGGAACCCCTGCTAAGCCTTTCTACTAGACGGCACCCAGGGCGGAGGCACCTACAAGAAAGGGAGATTTTATTTTGTGCCCTGGGTGAGGTTCAGGGCGACGGGCCGGAGACTCCGCTCCGACCCCGCTGCCAGGTAACGAAGGGAATACACACGGGGGTAGGCGTTTCCCTGGAGACGCCGGATCCAGAAGTACACAGTCAGTTCAGTCCCGCGGCCTAGCTCGTCCCTCGCTCCTTCCACCGGTCCGGCCGCCCGAGATGACGTGTCTGAACGCGGTAGGCGGAAGCCAAGAAGAGGATGCCGGGTAGGAGCTGGCTAGGTAGGCCGGCCAGCCTTACGTGTGCACGCACCTCTAGATCCGGTGTCAGGAGTCCGGAAACCATTTCTATTGAGGAATACTCCACTTGTCCGGGGTTTTGCTTTTGCTTAGCTCGGAAGGTTGAAGAGCTGGCGGGGTTTGGAGACAAAAAGGTTGGGGATCCATTTGGACTCCCAGGCTGCTGCGGGCTCAGCCTCAATGAGTAGCCGAACGGTTGCGAGCAGTCGATCGTTCCTCTTTCCTCTCTAGATGGAAGAGGTTAACTTGTCTGGAAAACCTGAGGTTTATTTCAGCGCTGATTCTAAATTCTGACTTGGAGTTTCCGTGGTTTGGCGCTACCAATCCTGTAGTGCTTTCCGGTTACTTGCCCCTCTTGTCTCCTTTATGTGCCAGAAACTGCTATAGATTCTGGGGATGTAGAGATGAGGTCCTTACTCCGTGGAATTTACATATACATGGGGAGTGAAAAAGTAAATTAACCACACTAACTGCAAATAGTGGTAGTGCGGTATGCCATGCGTTAAGCAGAAGAGTGATATTGAAAGGTATTAAAAACTTTCGCCACCGAAAACTTTTCTGAAAGGGTTTATTAAGAAATATGCTAGCCAGATAAAGGACCAGGTCCTGAGGCATGCAGTCTAAACCAGGGCTAGGTGAAGAAGACAAACATGTCTGCTATTCCGGGATGCAAAGTGCTCTTTTATACAAACTTGGGGAAAAGAAAGATGTAAATTGTGCTGAAGGAATTTACATTAGCTGTAGATGAAGAGGGTGGGAGCAGGTGAAGTAGGGCTAGTTCTGGGACAGGTGATAAAGAAGTATTGGGCTAGTTCTGGGACAGGTGATAAAGAAGTATTGGCTCTTCGAATTAGTTGTGGACAACAGTCTGGAAGATGTATTGGAGTAGCACCTGGTGGTAGGGTGCTTCAATAGGAAAAGTGACAGAAACGTAGGGATAATCATAGCGGATTTCTGTTTCGCTAGGACTACTTTCCAAACTAAGCTGTAGGGTGTGCCCATGTCTTCGCAAAGTGTCAACACTAGCTTTTTCTATTTGTCTACTCACGTTTTCCCACCTCTTCAAAAGGTCTTGTGTGTTTTCTGCAATCACTGTCCTACGCAGGAATGCTTGGAAGCTGTCCATGCAGACATCTCTGTGTAGCTATTTGAGCGAGGACTTAGAGCTAGTTTCTCCCCATTTATTTTCTCATCCTGCTGCTAAACAGATGTTTCCCGAACTTCTTCCTGCCACCAACTCGGCTTCCATCAGCAAGTACTCTCTGGAGCACCAGCTCTTTCATACAGGTTGGCATGCTGGAAACAGAACGGTGAGAAAACTTAAAGATGTTTAAGGGAAATTGAGACAAAGCAACGAGCCTGGGGGGTGCCAGGCAAGCGGGACCGCTCCACAGCGCCCCAAGGGAGCTCTAGATCGGAACTTGGAATAGGAACGCGAACGCCGAAACGTCTCTCCCAGCAACTACCAAGCCGGCCAGCCGAAAACCTGGAAAGTGGATTTTCTCCACGCTCCCTCCCGGAAACTTCGGGGCGCTTGCAACCGCTCTCACTGAGCATGTGCAGGCGGCGTTGCGCATGCTCTGTCCAAGTCCAGTTCGGTTTCTGTTGCGGGATCCGCTGTGTCTTCTAGCGCAACCGGAACTCTCTGTCGCGCGGCCGGACTCAGCTTGAGCGACCTTGTTGTCGTCTCTGAGCTTTCCCTTCCCTCATTCCCTTTTCTCCCCTTCGAGTCGTCTGCCCTTTTTCCTGAAATAGCCATCATGAGCGGGAGGCTGTCGGCGTCGTCTCCACCTCGGTGGCTGGGGTTGTTGCTCCTATCGCTACTCCTGTTGGAGACAATCCCCGGCCCGCATCTGGGCGCGGCTTTCTATTTGCCCGGCTTGGCACCGGTCAACTTCTGCGAAGAAGAAAAAAAGAGTGACGAGTGCAAGGTGGGTGAGGCCTGGTGGACCCCCGGGTGCACTGTCGGAAGGGGAAACTTCCCTCTTCAGAAGAGCTGGGGTTCGAGGGGAAGGGGGCGTAGCAGTGGGTGGGGTCAAATGTCTCCAGTTGCTTTGGGGCTTGTCGTAGCTGTGGGTCTGAGGCTCTGGAATGGCCCTTGCAGGGGGTTAGGATCTGGAGGACTTTGGGCCTCAGGCTCTTCTCCCGTCTGGCGGACCAGGTTGCACCAGTTGCTGTATTCGGTTTTCCTGGAACAAGGTCTATGTATGTATGACGTTCCCCGGGGGTTGGATGCCTGCATGCCAGCAGCAAGTGTCCCACGAGTGAGAGTGTACGCGCACAGCCCTGTGTCACGCACTCCAAGCGAGTGGACAACCAGGTCTTCCAGCTTTTTGCTCCGTTGCTTCCTGTTTTATTCTACTTTACGGGAACTCTTCATTGGTGATGAGAACTTGTTCTTTCTAGAACTTCGATATTTGAAGTCCATGATTAGCAGCTGGTTCCTTCATTGTGGAATATAACACCTTGAACCGCGTAAAATGCATTAATAAAGACTTGCTGTAATGGTTGAAACAGTTAATTTCTTTTTTTAAGCATGAAAAATTTTAATATACAAAAATATATAAGATTCCATTATTTAGTTTCACTGAGATTGTTTTAAACACTCAAAAGGAGCAGAGGACAGGAGAAACTGACGTTTTCTTCCTAGAGCAAGTCTGGAAAACATCGATATCTTAAGACCATCACTGTCAAGGTTTTCAGTGTAACTGCTAGCAAAAGAGACATAAGTAAAAGTGAAGACCTTTTAGATTATTTGGCATAGGGCATAATGATATACATACATAATTATTCTAAATTGGTAAAACTTAACATTTTGGGCTTGAGGATCTCTTTGAAACCATTAATAAATTTATCCAAATAATCATTTAGCAAACTTTTGCAATCTGTAAAGTTTATTTACTAACTTTGATTTTTTTTTAAAGCTGGTGTTTATTTTATTACTGCCAGCTTTAGTGTAGCTGTTAATATTGAGCTGACTCTAGGGAATTAAAGAAGCTATTAAGTTTTTCATAGCATTTTACAGTTTCTGTTTAAAAACTTGGGTGTCTGAAAATGTCTAAGTATCTTTAAGGTTTACTCAAGTCAAGCATGTGAAACTAGAGCTCTCACATTTTATAGTACAAGAAGCTTTGACTGTGAGTTCTGACAGAAAGAATATAGTGCTTCCAATTGAAAGGCAGAGCTAGTTTCCCAAGCACACTGGTTTTTCCACTAAATATTTTAGTAATCAGCTTTTAAAACCTAGTATGTGGTCTTTAAATTAAATTTAATAGCAATTGTGTACTGTATTCCTAGTGCCTCAGAGACAAAAAATGTATCTCTGTCTTCTAAGAACCTCAAAGTAAAGGACATATGTTTGAACAGATTATTGAAATGTGATATTATTGAAGATGTATGTCAAAGTGCTCTAAAATAGAAATGAAGAGACATTTGTGGATTGGACTCTTAAGGGAAAGCTACAGGAAGAAATGACATTTGAGATGAATTTATGAAAATCATTATAAGTGAAATTTACAGGTGGTCTGCCAGATAATTTGTTTTCTCAACAGTTCCTTCTTTAAATAGCCACTTTTTGGTTGACTTTTGGCTAATTTCAGAGTCCTTTGGATTTTTAATTTTCAAAAGTACAGAGATAAAACAGGCGAGGCACATTATTTTTCTGAAATGGTTGGATTTCATCTTTGTTGCCAGTTGTTTTCACATCTCGGTCAATGGAAACAACTCTTTGATGCGAAGAAAGATGGACTTTTAGCAGTTTTTTCCCCCTACAATTTTACTAGCTGGTACAGGGAGTCTGAGATGAACTTCAATATTTCTTCTCTTTGCCTCTCAAAGAATAAACAGTTTAAGCAGTAAACAGTTTAAAATTTCATTGCTTCAATTAGTGTATTAACAATAATTTTTTTCATCCATTCTTTATTTGTTAAAAACAGTCTTGTTTACACTATTTAGAAAAGCTGAAGGGACGTATTTTAAAAACTAAAAATGGGAGTTGTTAAATGGGAATAATTATTTCCAGAAGATGCTGTTAGAGTAGGGAATCAAGAGTTGGATGAATTGGGCAAGTCATTGATAGTTTCCATCAGTTTTTCCATTTGTAGCGTGGAGATAATAATACCTGCTTATTATATGCATTTCTCAGAGAAAAGTACAGTACTTATTATCTTTGTGATATTATAACATATTCATAAGTATAGAGATGAAACAAGGATGTATATCTTCAGCATAAATGTAGTTTAGTGTTTGTATGTACTATAAAGTTCATGTCCTGAATTTAACTCACTGTTGAAAGTCAAAACAACCCTGAAGATTTGGTCATCTTTCCCTTTCAAAATGTTTTATGTTCAATTTCGTAACAGAGAAATTTAGTGAACGTGAAATTCTATTTATATTGTCTGACTTCTGATTTGTGATCTTTATTAGCATTTATAAATGCTTTGACTGTCTTCTGTGGCTTGCTTTTTTTTTCTTTTAGCTTGCTAACATTACATGTACATACATTTGAATAGTAGACATTCTTGATGGTTTTTATTGACTATGTGGTATTCCATTCTATTACTGTATTGTGGGTTGCTTAACCATTTCTTGCTGGTAGAGCATTTAGATTACTCCCAGTTTTTCTCTATTATAAATAGCTTTGCTAGAGCGTATTAAACAGGAATTACTTGCGTATTCCTAGATATAAAATTACTAGGTCAAAGACAAGAAGCAGTTTGATAGCTCTATTTAATATTACCACAGTTCTTTTAAGAAAGATAGTTTTGATTTACAATGCCATTAGCTAAATGATTCTGTGTCTCCACAATGTTTTTAAATTTTTATTTATCAATTTAATAGCTATGTGATGGTACCTAAAATGTTTTTTAAAGATTCTACTTTTTTTAAAGATTTTATTTATTTATTTTTTAGAGAGAGGGGAAAGGAAGTAGAAAGAGATGGAGAGAAAGATCAACGTGAGAAACATTGATTGATTGTCTCTTGTATGTGTCCTGACTGGGCCAAGCCTGCACCCCAACTATGTGCCCTGACTGGGAATCCAGCTGGTGAACTTACACTTTGTGGAATGATGTCTAGCCAACTGAGTCACACCCGTCAGGGCCTAAAACATTTTTTAATGCTGCGTTATTTTCATTGCTATTGAGGTTTCTCTGCCTTTTCATTGTTTTCTTTTGGGGTGGCCAAAATCCATTCAGTTTTTCTATAAAAAGACTTTTTCCATTTTCACCGATAACTTTATTGATTTGGATATTTTGAGTATGTCGGCTCTCTCCCACATGGTATAACGTTGGTTGTTCTCAATGTCTCAACTTGATCACTATCAACTTCAACTGGTCTACCTGCCTGTGGAGTGAGGAATCTCCAGCAGGAAACTTCGCAAACCACTTTTGACACATTCAGTCAGTCACAGCACCTTCTCCATACACTGCACAAGTGTTTTTTATTGCATTTCAGTAGCATTTTTACCTTTCTTTTATTTCTTAAAATAATACAGCATAATATGCCAAAAATATTGCTTATTTTCTTCCATCTTCAGTATTAAAATGGCTACACAGAAATTCACCAATTTTGATAAGTTTTTTTAAAGTACATACTGATATGACAGCTGTCACAATACAATATAATAAAATTGTTTCCAATGAAGTTACAGACAACTAAGTGCTACTAGAGCCATCTTAGGAAAAAATCAAATGAACATTTTGGCCAATCCAGTATTTGCCTTATTTTGTTAGTTTTTGAAATCAGAGCTATAAAGGATTGAACCATGGTATTACTTTCCTCTAGGATCCATTTTACTTTCTTAAAATTAAGAGACAATAAGTTAAATGCAAAAGGTAGAATAAAGTGCTGATTAGAAGTGAATAGATCTTCACAGGATAAAATGTGCAGTTCTACTATACTTTGTAAAAGTTTTGGCTATTTCATTCAGCTGCTACATGCTGTTTATCTTTCACTTGAGTCTTAAGTGTGCCAAGTGACATTCTGATATTTAATAGCTGAAGATTAGTGAGCAGTTCGCTGTTGCTGCTTTTAACTTTGAAGTAATTAATTGGCTTGTCAACATGAATTCATATCTAACAACTAAACTCTCCAAACATCTGCCACTCTTCTGTTTGATGCACAGATCATATTCTTAGATGAAATATTGTTTTCTTTACAGTCTAGTAAGGAAAAAGAGCTAAAAGAACTCACTGATAATTTTTTAAAGGAAAGCTTAAATGAATTAGTAACTTTTTGATAAAAAGAAAACTTAATAGGAAGCATACTTTAAAAAAAATCCTAACCCAAGGTTATGTTTTTTGATTTTTAGAGAGAAAAGAAGGGGGAGGGAGTGGCGGGGGTCAGGGTGAGTAGGAGAAAGAGGAACATCAATATGAGAGAGAAACACTGACCTATTGCCTCTCGTATGCACCCCAGCTGGGATCACACCCACAACCTAGTTATGTGCCCTGACTGGGAATCGAACCTGCAACCTTTGGCATATGGGATGATGCTCCAACCAACTGAGCACCTGGCCAGGGCCAGAAGCATACTTTTAGTCTTCCTTTCTTGAAAGATTTTTTTAGAAGCTTTTAATAGATGTTATGCCTGTTTTTTTTGTGAGCAGTTGCCTGTAAATATAGAATAAATCAAATTTAAGAAAATAGTTCTAAATATTGCTTTGAACTGACCCAAGTATTAATTTGACCTGTTTTAATTTGACCATAGAAGTAGTTTGAAGATTTTGAAATATTTAAAGAAAATATTTCAAGAAAAGTTTGCTTTCAGAAGTAAAAATTTTGAATAAAATTATTTTAAAACTGTGACTGTTCATAATAGATCTGAGATCTAGGACTGGGAATGCAGGCATGGTCACTGTAGATAAAATAATTTCCTGCTGCCTTCGGCTTTCTACAAAGAAAAGCCCCTCCGAAGATAAATACTTGAACATCTGAAACAAAACTGTAAACTATGTGTTTCATACCCAACACCCAGACACCAGTAAGTTATAAATACTGGTTCCTGCTGTCAGTCTTAGAGCCCAGTTCCTATTCTTTGTAATTTTCTATCAGTATCCTCTCAGTAAGTGTTGTGGTTCATTGTAGCCACTTTAAGTATGTTCTACAAGATGATTCTCTATTGCCATTGTAAGTATGTTCTACAAGATGATTCTCTATTGCCATTAAAATTAACTAAGTATCCGTGAAAGGCTTTGGAGGAAATTTGTGAATTTTTTTCTTTGCTCTTGTTATTTCTCAACTTTCAAATCTGTTTATTGCCCTTTGCTAATAATAATAATGATATCATTAACTCTCAGAACAACCCTACGATTTTTAGATGGGGAAACTGAAGCTGGATAAAACATAGTAACCCTCCCAATAGTACATAGCTAGTAAGTAGTGAAGCCAAGGTGCAAATCCAGGAGTCTCTGCACCTGAAGTCTGAGCTCTTCCTCATGTTGCGGTCCTCCTGTGTCTTCCGTGCTGAGCACTCTCTACTTCTTCTGCCCTGCTCTGGATATCCCTGGCTGCTTTTAATCCTGGACTCCCCCAATTAATTTAGTCAACATAGAGTTCTTTACCTGTGTAATCTTTAAGTAGTCAGATTTTATATTTATTCCTTTCTTTGATATAGTCTATAATTGAAATTATTTTTTTCAACGGAGTGGGGAGAAAAGACTTAGTATCTAGTAGATCAGCTTCCGGGCGTTGCTAGTGAGATAACTCAAAGCTCATGGACATCTATTTGTGTATTCCACCATTTTTATTGTCTGATTTAAGATTTCCCTTCTTCAGAATTTTTGCCTCTGTAAATACTCGTAGCTCAGGAGCCCTAAACCAGGGAGCTACTTAAGTGTTTGTGATATTCTGAAAAAAAAAAAAAAAAACCTGGAGGACTAACAGATGTGGATATGCCTTTCATTACTCACATTATAGGGGAGTGTACCAATGGCAGTGGGTTGGTGCGAAAGAGACTGTGCTTCCTTTAATGTGAGGCTCATTGCAGGGGTGTCCAACCCGTGGCCTGTGGGCCACATGCAGCCCAGGATGGCTGTGACTGTGGCCCAACACAAAATCGTAAATTTACTTAAAACATTATCAGATTTTTTGTGATTACATGTTGCAATGTGTTTAACATTTGGCCCAAGGCAATTCTTCTTCCAGTGAGGTGCGGAGACTCCAAAAGGTTGGATACCCCTGTAAAGAGTCCTAGACAAAGGGCACATATCCTAGGTATGATGCTAAACTACATTATCTCTGTGTGTGTGTGCAGAAAGAAAAGGTCAAGAACAAGTCATAGGACAAGAAGCTGCTCCCAAAAGGAGATAAGAATACACTCCATTCCTTAAAAAATACACAATTCCTTCTGGCCAGCCCTCAGTCATGGAAGGGAGAAGGGTCCTGTCCATTGACCCCACACTCCACCCCAACATTGCTCTTCCACCTCACATTCTTCGTATTAATCCTGGTAGGGGACCTGAGTGGTGAGCATGTTGGCACTTTACATCTATATACCACAGATCCAGTAAAGGCTACACCTTCAGACTAAAAGTGGAAAACAGAAGTCAAAGAGACTTGGGAGAAAGGAATTACACTGATAGTCTGTAGCAGTCAGTACCATAATAACCTTGCACAGGGTTGCTGGCATCCACCCCATGAGTTGCACACTTTCATTTGTAGTCCCGTTTCTGTGTTCAGTACATATGGGTATGGACTGTCATACTTCTACCTGTAATGCTGACAGCCACCCCACACCATCCCTAACTATATACGTGCACTATGGCTTGGTGCAGTTGGTCTGCTGTCTTGTGAAGGAAAACACCTTGTGCATCTGTTTGAAGATGGGGCAGAAGCCTTCCAGCCTTGCAGCCAGTCCCAGTGTGTCTGGTTCACAGAGTGAATCCACCATGGCAGGTTGGCAGAGGCCCCAGTCAGGAACTCTGTGCAGACCCAATAGTCCGAGTGGTTGTTCTCAGCAGCCAGTATTCTCACCCGTTGGGGGAAGGTGTTGTTTCCGCAGAATCCAACCAGACAACCCCCAAGAACTTGACAGAAAGAACTCAAGAGTTAATGAACACAGCTGATCATAAACCAGTTTCTGAGTCTGTAAGAGTGTCAGATGAGAAGACTTTTGCTGGAATGAAATTAAGTAGTGACAGTCTGATAATCCTCTTTATCTGCAATTTAAATGTCTCTGGCCATATTGTCAGGAGTTCAGGTAAATTCGGTATGGTTGATACTGCATCAGTGCAGTTCTCAGTAATTCCGAATCAAAGGATGAAGGGAAAAAATGAAACACTAGTGTGAAAGAAAACTGGAGAAATTCAGGATCCAGTCTAGTTTATAGGTGAGAAATAAAACTTTACAGACAATTCACTGAATTAGAGTCTACTTTCCATAATTGTGTATAATAGATTTTATTGAAACATAATTTTTCCCCTAAAATCACCCTTATTTTTATTAAAGAGCCACATCAAGTCCAGTTCATTTACTGTATTAAGTCCAGTTTCAGTTTGGCCTGATTATTTGCATAAACACAGTAGGAATAGCAATGGATCATATAGACTTTCTTAAATCTACTTTGAGGGCATGTTTTAAGGAATTCCTAGATTGAGCTTTAATCAGCCCCTCAGGTCAGGGAAGCCAGGCTACACAGTTGGCATCAGACTTTTCCTGCAGTACCTGCAGATTTGGGTGAGTTTCTCAAGTTCTTGAAGTCCCTAAAATACATTGAGGTTCTTCCCTTGCCATCTTTCAGGAAAGTAACCTTTCCTCCTTGGAAAGACTGCCTTGGATTTCATGACCAAGCAAGGTATCAGACCTCCAAGGTGCCTTTATTGGCTTCAAAGTCTATCTTAATTCCTTACAGCTTTCTGATGACATCTAGAGTCCAGGCAAGACTCCTTTGACTATGTTATTCCAGACAAAGACTTAGTTGTTAAAATCACAATTGGAAACTGGTTTTATGTGTTTTGTTATGAGGAAATCAGATTCCTGTTGGATTTATGCAAACAAACATATTGCAATGGAAAGAATAATACTTATTGAGGGCTTCCAAATTCCAGAGGGATCAGGTAGGGAGAAAAATATAAATGCCTTGATACCACTATGAAAGAATACTTTATCAAATTGCTTTAAGAAACAAAGTTTTCTTATGTCTGAAAAACAAATGATTAAAAATTAGCAATATTTTCAACAAAAGCCATGATTATCTTCAGTTTATTATGTCCCATAATTAATTTCTGTTCCCATAATCCCGATCATCTGCAAGCACCTCTATAAATCCAGTCATTTCACAGAGCTCCAGCAATCTTTACTCAGTTCAAAGATAAGGTCCAAAATCCATTCTCAGAAATATGCAGTTGTCCAAAACAAGTCAGAGTCCTCTCCATGGACCCCTCCCAAGATATATTTTACAAATTCATTGGAATAAAATGATGACTTTTAATAAATGACAAAACCTAAAATGACATGGTTACAGAGGTGAATACAATGCAGTTGACAAAGGAATTTGCTTTCATGCAACATTTTAAGATGACTAAAATTACAAATGAAAGTATATCAGAACTCATAATCTCTAGAACATGCACTTTAATAATAAAAATATGTGTGTACAAATAGGACATACTTATTATTTCTTTACTTGACAAAGGTTCCCATGTACTTTAAGCACATTAAATAGCCCTAATTAGTTTCAAAACATCTCTTTTATAAAAGAAGGAGAACAAAGTCACAAAGTATTCCAGGGGCCCACTGGAATAACCTAAAGTCTTAAAAAGTCTCTTAAGATTTGAACTTTGGGAAGACTGTCAAACTTAACCAAAAGATTATAAAATTAACTTTTTGTAAAACAACACATTTTTATAGTAATAACTTTAAAAGACAGTAATAAACTTAAAACCAGTTTTCACATCAATTAATTTATCCAGACCACAGGATCCTGTTGAATTTAGTATTTACTTTCTTTAGGCCAATAAAATACTGCACCCTAATTGTGCCATCAGGAGGAAGAAAACACACCACATGTAATACACAGACAAACATATCACATAAGAACTACATACATAAAGACTGAACACATAAAAACTAGACACAAAATTTGATTTACTAATTTGGTTAGAGAAAGCATAAGATACTCTCATCTGCTTGTCTTTTTGCTTCTTCCCTCTACACAATCCTTCTGCAACTTTACTTTTCCCTTTTAATTTGCCCTTTTAACACATCCAGAAATCAGGACACCTGCTTTTAATTCTACTTCCTTCAAAATATATTGCCATAATTTACACCTTTTATTACTAAAGCCATATATTTTTCCCTAACTTAAACATAAGTAATTACCATTCTTTAGATTGACAAATTTATGAATACATTTCTTAAATCTTACCGTTTAGTAGACCTTCAGTAAAACAATTCTGATTACTCTAAAATGCGACCTAAGCCCCTCCTTTCCAATGCAGAAACAAAAATGAAATCTAGAGCAAAGGCAAAATTTCAAGAAGGATGTAGGACTAACCCTGGAACCATGTCTCCTTATTTTTCTCTAACTTAAGCTTACCCTCTAACTTCCTTACTTTTGCTTCAGCTGCTTCTTCCTTTTCCCCCACACAGGTCCTCTGCAAGGCTTGTGGGAGCTTTGGGGCCATCCCCCCAATACTGGTGCACTATCCCAGGATTACCCCAGCTATTTCCAGGATTACCCCTTGGCCTCCCCCATTTGTCATGTTATCACATGCAGTATACTTGACAGGGATATTTTCTGGAATATCCTGTTTGTGAGGCCAGTTGTGGTGCAGGAGCCCCAAACTAGGAGCTGCTTACGTGTTTGCGATACTCTGAAAAAAAAAACCTGGAGGACTAGGGGATGTGGACATGCCATTTATCGCTCACAATAAAGGGGAATGCATCGAGGGCAGTGGGTCAGTGAGAGAAGCCACGCCTTCTCCAGTCTGAGGCTCTTTATAAGGGGTCCCAGACAAAGGAGGCACATGTATGCAGGACTCTAAAACTACAGTACCTCAGTGTACAGCTGCAGAAAGAAAAAGTCAAGAAGCCATCACAGGACAAGAAACTGCTTCCAAAAGGAGATAAGGAAGGAGTTACAATTTATTCCCAAAATAATATACTTTTCTTCTGGCCAGCCTTCAGTCAGGGGAGGGACAAGGGCCATGTCCATTGACCCCACAATAGTCCTTCAGTATTTATTTAACAGTGGAAGCTTTTATAGTTTTTCTTTTCTTTTCTTTTTTGGCTCTACCTTGATATCTCAAACCCTTTTGTCACTAGTCACTTGCTTTGATCTGTGTACAAAGTCAAATTTTTTCATAGATTTCTTTCTGCCTTGAAAACCAGTTGTAGGTGAGGGATGGGGGAGATGTGATGGCAGTCAGGTAAGGTGTAATAAAGAAACAAAAGGAATAAGGAAAATGGAAAAAATGTAGCCCGGTGGCATGGACCATGTGTCTTAAGGCAATAAAATAGAGTGTAGTCGTGACCGTAGCTGGGGTCAGATGTAAAGTGGACAGATTAGGACTATAAATAAAATTGTACTTTTGGAAGGAAGAGGATTTAGAAGGGAGACCATAGAACTCTAAATTAAATTAAACTTTTTATTAAAAAGTTCTTACAGTGGATTTTAATCAGTCCGTCTAAGTTTCTCTTTAGAACTTAGTCTTGATTTAGGATTTATCTGTAACTTTCTTAAAATGCTTAACATTGCAAGAACTTTTTGTGCTTGTAATTACTTAGTTTGGGACATTTTGAAAGCGGTATTGTGCTCTAAGTAACACATAATGCTCTTTCATGTTATGTCAGTAATAGTTTGGAGTGTGCCCTCTCTATTTAAGGCTGATTTCCAGAAGGAGATGCACTCAATGAACTTCTAGATGAGTAATAAAGAAACTTAGAGGAGAAAGTGACCTTCAGGTTAATCAGATATTGTCCTCTTATAGCACATTGCTATTTTAATAAGAATTCATTAATCCTATTTAATGAATTAAATCCCATTGAGATTCAGTATATGCCCCAACACTATATAAATGGATTTGCCACTTTTTATTTTATTTTCATGAATATATGCCTTATTTCCCCATCTGGATTATAAATTCTTTGAAGGCAAGTATTGATGTATTTTATATCATATTACAATGTCTAGTACAGAATATTGTGGGTATGAAATAAATGTGTTGATTGAGTGAATTCTGGTTTTTTCAGGATTTGTTAATTGTTCTTCAGTTTTCATATATACTGCAAATTCTACAATTTTCCCTTATTTTATACTTTTAAAAAAATCCTCACCTGAAGTTATGTTTTTATTGATTTTAGAAAGAGAGGAAGAGAAAGAGAGGGAAACATCGATGTGAGAGAGAAACATCCATCTATTGCCTCCTGTATGCGCCCCAACTGGGAACTGAACCTGCAAACTTTTGAGGTACGGGATGATGCTCCAACCAACTGAGCCACCCGGCCAGGGCTATTTAATACTTCTTTTGAAGTCATCTTCCCCGCTTCTTTTTTTATTTATTGATTGATTTGAAAGAGCAAGCGAAACATTGATTGGTTGTTCCCCTTATTTGTGCATTCATTGGTTGATTCTTGTGTGTGCCCTGACCAGGGATCAAACCTGCAACCTTGGCATATCAGGACAATGCTCCCTAACCAAGCTACACACACCTTGGTGTATCGGAATGATGCCATAAACAACTGAGCTATACAGCTAGGGCATCTTTCCTGATTCTTGGACATTTTTCCACACTATATTTTATTCTTTTGTATTTCTTACAGCTTTGACTTGGCTTCCATTGCTTGATAATAAGACCGAAAATCTGCTCTCAACTTTAAAGCCTTTTCTTCTTCCAACTCTTAATTGTGACAGTTTTCAAAATTCATGAAAGTTGAAAGAATAGTATAATGATCATCTGTATATTCATCTAGACTCCTAGAGCCAACAGTTGTTTATGTTTTTCCCTACTTGTTTTATCTGTGTGTATATTTATATTTTTTAGGGGTGAATTTCGTGATGTACTTGGCCCTTCATCAAAAAACACATAAACTCATTAGCACCTCATTTCCTTTCTCCTTTCTGTCAGTTTTTTTAAATCCTTACCTATGGATAGGTTTATTGATTTTAGAGAGAAAAGGAGAGAGATAGAGAGAGAAACATCTATGTGAGAAACATCAGAAACATCAACAGCCTTCCATATGTACCCCCACCAGAGATAAAATTTGCAACCTCTTGGTGTACAGGACGATGCTCCAGTCAGCTGAACCACCCACCCAGGGCATTTCAATTTTTGACATTTGTTCTACTGCCATATTATGAGGATTCACATTCTTATAATACCTTTGAAATGTTCTTGATTCACTGTAAGGATCAATATTTAAAATAGAGTATTGTAAATGTAGCATATTTATAGATGTTGTAATTTAATCTGTTTTATGTTAAAAGTATTCTTTTAAACTATGTTTCTTAGCATGTTTTAAGTGAAATTATAATTCTTAAATTTTCAGATTTTTACAATGTAAAAAAAGGAAGAATGAACAAAAGTGCTACAAAAATAGCCAAGATGAACTGAATATCAAAGGTGTGTTTTGAGTTTCCCTAAACAACAGAAAAAGATCCATAATTTAGTGGTGATATTTATGATAGATTAACTTTCCTGTAAAAATAAGTGTGGAAAAGTGTCAGAAATCTGAAACAAGAAGGAAGAAAAGTAGAGGACTGAGGGCAGCAGACATTCAAAGTGATGGTAGCAACAGCTGGGTTTATTTTTTTTGAGACAGCAGTCCAGTTTTTTAACTTATTTGTCTTAAAGTAGAGCAAGCAATTCCTAGTTCAAAATGTTATTGTGAGACTTGTGCTTGATGATTGTCTTCCCCTTTCCTAGACTTATGGCAAAGAAGATGAATAGCTGTAAATGGTAGATTAAAAAACATACTGTCCCAGTGTCCTTTAATGGAAGGAGAAGAGAGTGGGCCTCTTACAGAAACCCTCAAGGCTATCCTTATACTAATAAGTATTCAGATTCAGGAATGTCTAATTTTTCTAAAATAATAGGTAATAATAGCTACACTTATCTAGTCATTTAAATTATATTGATTGTGTACCAACTGTGGCCAGCTTCTGTGTTGTTTGCTATTTTAGTATTAACTTATTCTTTCATGACATTCAAAAATTATTACTTGTTTAGGGGCTCATATTTATTGAGAATAGACACAGGATTTGAGATTAACCCAACTGTCTGATGTAATGCTGCCTTCAGACTGAAGCTGTGTCCTCTACTTATGTGCTGTATGTTAAAATTAATTTTGTTTTTAGGTGAAAGTTTTGTAAGAATTGTTTTTTTGATTTTGCTTTTTGGAAAAATTTGTGGACAGTCCTTGATGGCTTGTAGACATCCTTATAAATCACAAAGCAAGGCTAAAACATGTGCTTGTTAGGTGACCTTAACACCTTTGTTTCAGGAGTGAATTTGAAACTGCTTCACCAGATGAGGAAAAGTTGATAGATAAGGTAAATTTAATGGGGATTTAAAACTAGATAAATTCCCAAGAAGATCGCTAAAAACTAATAATGTTCAAATAGGAAAATAGGGAGGGAAAGGGGTATAGGGGCCTTTGGGCTATAGACTAAAATGGAGCTAGTGTGGTAATCTGTTAAAATGATAGTAAATTACATAAACAAAAGCCTAGCATGGTTTCTGGGACAGAAATTTTCCTGGTGTATAGAAGTTATTCAAGGACTTGCAGTAGATGTAGAGGGAGCTAGTGAATTTGATTTCTAAGGTTTTGACAAAATTGTGGGGTTTTTTTTAAGTTAATTTGGAATTTACAGCGGTTTGGGTTGGTTTACATGCAGAGTGGAGTACTGAATAAATCCATGGGGAAAACAGACTTCCAGGACAGGTTCTTGAGCCTAATTTGGATATTAAATTTAATAGAGAATGAAAGCGAAATGTTTCATAGTATTAAGCTCCTATGTGTAATGCATGGTAAAGCCAAGGGAATATATTTCCAGAAATTCTCTTAAAGTTACATGAGTGCACAATTGATAAGTTAGTTTGGTCATGGACAAGTTAAGAAAGTATATTTAAGGAAAAACAACAACTATATTTTTGAGATGATGAACTCTAAGATACTGCTTATATTGGATTGACCAAAAACTTTGCTCAAATTTAGAGTAAGACTTTTTTTTGTAAAATTTTTGAAAGATTTTATTTATTTACCTTTAGAGAGAAAGAAAGGGAGAGAAACATCAATGTATGATTGCCTCTCACGCACCCCCTACTAGGGATCTGGCCCCAACCCAGGAATGTGTCCTGACTGGGAATTGAACCTGTGACCCTTTGGTTTGCAGGCTGGAACTCAATCCACTGAGCCAAACCAGCTCAGGTGGAGTAAAAGACTTTTTTTTAAAGTACATTTTATTTATTATGCTATTACAGTTGTCCCAATTTTTGTCCCTTTGCCTACCTCTGCCTGGTACCTCCCTCCCCTCCAGCAATGCCCCCCACCACCCCAACTTAGTTCATATTCATGGGTTGTGCATGTAAGTTCTTTGGCTTCTCCATTTCCTATGCTGTTCTTAACATTACCCTGTCTATTTTGTTCCTACCAATTATGCTTCTTATTCCCTGCACCATTTTGACCTTTCTTCTCCTTCTCCCTCCCGGATGATAACCCTCCAATTGATCTCCCTATGATTCTGTACCTGTTCTGGTGATTTCCTTCATTTTTGTTTGTTTGTTTTTTAGATTCAGTTGTTGATAGTTGTGAATTTGTTGTCTTTTCAGTGTCATGGTTTTGATCTTCTTTTTCTTAGATAAGTCCTTTTAACGTTTCCTGTAATAATGGCTTGGTGATGATGAACTCCTTTAGCTTTACCTTGTCTGGGAAGCACTTTATCTGCCCTCCCATTCTAAATGATAGCTTTGCTGGATAGAGCAATCTTGGATGTAGGCCCTTACTTTTCGTGACTTTGCATACTTCTTGCCAGTCCCTTCTTGCCTGCAAAGTTTCTTTTGAGAAAGCAGATTATAGTCTTATGAGAACTCCTTTGTAAGTAACTCTTCTTTTTCTTGCTGCTTTTAAGATTCTCTGTCTTTAACCTTTGATATTTAAATTATGATGTTCCTTGGTGTGTTCCTCTTTGGGTCCAACTTGTTTGGGACTCTCTATGCTTCCCGGACTTGTATGTTTATTTCCTTCACCAAATTAGGGAAGTTTTCCTTCATTATCTTTTCAAATAAGCTTTCAGTTTCTTGTTCTTCCTCTTGTCCTTCTTGAACCCCATGATTCGGATGTTGGCACATTTGGAGATGTCCCTGAAGTTTTTAAGCCTATCCTCATTTTTTCGAGTTCTTGTCTCTTTCTGTTCTGTTTGAATATTTATGTCTTCTTTATGTTTCAAATTATTGGTTTGAATCCAGGCTTCCTTCCTTTCCCTGTTGGTTCTGTGTGGATTTTTATTTATTTCACTAAATGTAACCTTCATTTCTTCCTTTATTATTATTTATTTATTTTTTTGCTATACTCAATGAATTCTCTGAGCATCCTGACCACCAGTGTGTTTTTAAGATTTTATTTATTTTTAGAGAGGGAAGGGAGGGAGAAAGGGAGAGAGAGAGAGAGAAACATCAATGTGCGGTTGCTGGGGGCCGTGGCCTGCAACCCAGGAATGTGCCCTGACTGGGAATAGAGCCTGCGATGCTTTGGTTTGCAGCCTGCACTCAATCCACTGAGCTACGCCAGCCAGGGCAGCACCAGTGTTTTTAACTGTACATCTGATAGGTTGGCTATAATCTGTTTTGCATAGTTCTTTTTCTGGGGTTTTGTTCTGTTCTTTCAGCTGGACCATATTTGTCTCTTCAATTTAGCAGCTGCCCTGTGTTTGTTTCCGTGTGTTAGAGCTGCTTTTATTCCCTGTTTTAGTAGTGTGGCCTACTGTAGAAAAGGCACCTGTAAGTTTCGTGGGGTGGAGCCTTAGATAATTGTCAGGTGGAGGCAGCCCAACTTCACTGCTTTCTTGATGTGTGGGGAGGAGGGCTCAGAGAGGGGACAGTCGTGCCACCTAGCTTCTGGAGGTTCACTTGGCACTCTTCCTGTTTCCAGTCACTTCACCCTCTTCCTGTTTGTGACTGGCACCCTTCCAGCTGCTGTGCTGGTGGTGAATCCCACAGTGGGTGGGTTTGCATATGTTCTATAACCATGCGGACCCTTTAAGCCATGAAAATGTGGCAGTTTCTTCCGCTGCACCAACCCTCACTGGTTTTTACAGCCAGAGGTAATGGAGATTATCTTTTTGTTACTGGAACCCTGGGCTGTGTGGTGTGACCTTGGGCTAGGATTGCTCTCTCCCAAGGTATCCCTCCCAATTTTCATCAACCATATGTGAATGGGGGACTATCTGTTTTGCCACTACCTTGCTGTACCACACTGCGTCTCTGCGACTGCCCCTCCTAACCTGGATAAGTGTGGCTTCTTTAAATTCTTGGTTGTCAGATTCCCATGCAACTTGATTTTCTGACAGTGGGTATTATTAGTTTTGAGATCTGGTTGTAGTTCTTTCTGTGGTTGCACGAAGAGATAAAGCATGTCTGCCTACATCCATCTTGACCGGAAGTCTCAAGACTTTTTTTTTTCCCACCAAGAACTTTTGAACAATGTATCCATCATTTGTTCCACTACCTTCTGCCATATTTCAGGCAACTTCATGTTTTCATCTTCCCAAAATTTTTTATCTTTTTAAGCAAAGAACTTTTCCAGGTATTTTTTGCAGTCTTCCCAGGGAATTAATATTGTTTTTATTAAGAGAATTTTGTAAAGACTGAAATAAATGGAAATGTCTGGTGAATATGGCATTGAGTCAGAACTTCCAGCCAAACTGCATCAGTTTTTGTCTGGTCATCAAAGAAACATGTGGTCTTGCATTACCCTGATGGATGATTATGCATCTTCTGTTGACTAATTCCAGATTCTTTTCGTCACATGCTGTTTTCAGTTGGTCTAACTGGGAGTAGTTAGTACTTGTTGGAATTAACTGTTTGGTTTTCCAGAAGGAGCTCATAATAGTACTCCCTTCCAATCCTGCCTTATACACAACATCACCTTCTTTGAATGAGGACTGGCTTTTGGTGTGGTTGGTGGTGGTTCATTTTGCTCGCCCACGATCTCTTCTGTTCCACATTATTGTAAATTATCCACTTGTCATTGACTGTCACAATTTGTTTTAAAAACAGAACATTTTTGTTACATGTAAGTAGAGAATCACCATGGAAAAATGTGATCAAGAAGGTTTTTTTCACTTACCTTATGTGGAACCCAGATATCAAAGCAATTAACACAATTAAGCTGGTGCAAATGATTTTCAGTGCTTGATTTGGACATTTTGAGTGTGTCAGTTATCTCCTGCATGGTATAATGTTGATTGTTCTCAGTTAATGTCTCGATATGATTGTCAACTTCAACTGGTCTACCTGACTGTGGACCATCATCCAGTGAGAAATCTCCAGCATTAAACTTTGATAACCACCATTGACATGTTCGATCACTCACAGCACCTTCTCCATACACTGCACAAATTTTTTTTGATTGCATTTCAGTTGCATTTTTACCTTTCTTGAAATAATACAGCATAATATGCCAAAAATGTTGCTTGATATCTTCCATCTTCAGTATTAAAATGGCTACACAAAAATTCACCAATTTTGATAAGTTTTTTTAATGCACACCGATATGGCAGTTGTCACAATACAGTCTAACAAAATTGTTTCCAGTGAAGTTAAAGACAACTAAGTGTTCCCAGAGCCAGTTTACAGAAAAACCTGAACAAACTTTTTGGCCAACCCAATAGAACATAGATAAGAGATGAAGATTGTCATTGAAGAACTATACTTATGGCCAGAAAGGCTAATGAAAAGTAACACTGTCATTCTATACATATATAAAACTATAGTGTCTAAACCTTTCATTTTTCATGTAATTCTCAATCACATATGTTTTAAGAAGGGTATGAGGGTAGGGCAAGGTCCTGAGAAAAGCAGCTGGCGTGATCAAGGAGATAGATGATTCAAAAAATTAAGACCTTTTTTTTTGAAAGATTAAGACGAGATATTGGAGAAGTCAGAAAATTAGAATATGGTTTTCTCTCTGTCTTATAATCCTATGGCCAGAAGACGTACCATGAAACTTCAGAGAGAACATTATAAGCTACGGAAAAATCACTGCCTCATCATTTGGGAAGAAATGGAAGAAACTTTAACCATAAATTTATATGCCCTTGAACAGTGTCCTAAAAGTTTTCACATAGCATCAGGTCTTTAACCCAGTGTCCTGCTTTAGGTTTTCTAAGATGTAACTTTAAAGAACATTGAAAAATATGTAGGGCCTTGGTGGGTTAGCTAAATTGGTCAGAACATTGTCCCAATACACCGAGGTCCTGTGTTAAATCCCTAGTCAGGGCACGTACAAGAAGCAACCAGTGAATGCATAAAAAAGTGGAACAACAAATTGATGTTTCTCTCTCCCCTTCCTCCATCCCTCCCTCCTTCCCCTTGCTCAAATCAATAAATTAAAACAAGATTTTTTAAAGAAACATGTCTGGAAAACATAGTTCGAGGATGGATTAGGAGTCAAATCCAGCTTGCTTATTGTTTTGTATGATCCTCAAACTAAGAACATCAAACTTTAGTACCAATAAGTAGAGTTTTATTGGGATGCAGCCATCTTTATTCACTTATATACTGCTTATGGCTGCTTTTTGCCCTACAGTAGCAGAGACTGGAGTCCTGCAAAGCCTGAAATATTTACTCCCTGCCTTTAATAAAAAGTTTGTTAAACCCCTGGGTTAGACTAACAATATTATAATTATTTTTTGAGGTAAATAAAATATTGTAGTGACAGTAAAATGTTATGTGTATGAAGAGGTACGGAGCAGCATTTTATACTTTTCTGTTATTATGCTAATATAGTAGCCATTACCCTCCTATAACTATTTAAATGTAATTAAAGTTAAATTTTAATTATTTTATATTTTAGAGTATTTATTTGAAAAGAATCACCATGTAAGTAGACCTGCACAGTTCAAACTCATGATATTCCAGCATTGGCTATATTGTGTCTCTCTCTTTTTTGGTTTATATCATCATGCTGTTTATTTTTTTTCATTTTTTTATCTTATTTTTTCCATTACCATTTATTCCCCTTATACCCCCCTCTCCCAAGCAATCACCACACTGTTGTCCATGTCCATGATTCCTTTTTTTTGTTCAAACCCTCTACCCCTTAACTTATTCCCACACCCCTGAGCTTATTCCGCTATGGGTCTGTGTATATTTAGCTTGTAAGTTCAGTTTGTTCATTCGATTCCACATACAAGTGAAATCATATGGTATATGTCTTTCTCTGACTGGCTTCTTTCTTTTTTTTTTTCTCTCTTTTACCACTCAGACTGCGTTCTCTCCCTCTTACTCTTCCAAAGGAAGAGAAGAATGATCATCAATGGCTATTGGCAGTTGCAAAAGCAACACCAAAAGCCGGCTTCATGCTCAGGAGAGAACACTACACCACCTCCTCGTGGTTTCAGGTGCTCTACATGATCAGAGAAACTTCTCTAGTAACAAACTATAGAAATGATCCCTGAAAGTATAATCTTCTGACTGGCTTATTTCACTTAGCATGATGTTCTCCAGGTCCATACATATTGACGCAAAGGGTAAAATTTTTTTCTTTGTTTACAGCTGAGTAGTATTACGTTATATAAATGTCCCATAGTTGTTTTATTTACTCGTCAACTGATGGACACCTGGGCTGCTTCCAAATCTTGGCTATTGTAAGTGAATATAGGAGTGTGTATGTTCTTTCAAGTTAGTGTTTTGGGTTCCTTCAGTTATAGTCCCATAAGTGGGATCACTGGGTCAAAAGGCAGTTCCACTTTTAATTTTTTGAGGTATCCCCACACTGCTTTCCACAGTGGCGACACCACTCTGCATGTCCATCAACAGTGCACAAGGGTTCCCCTTTCTCCACATCCTCGCCAGCATTTGTTTGTTGATTTATTAATGATAGCCATTCTGACACATAAAAGTTGATATCTCATTGTAGTTTTTAATTTGCATTTCTCTGATGGTTAGTGATGTTGAGCATCTTTTCATATGTCTGTTGCCCATCTGTATGTCTTCTATGGAGAAGTATTTATTCAGGTCCTTTGCCCATTGCTGATTTTTTAATTGGGTTGTGTTTTTGGTGGTTTTTTGGAGGAGGGTATTGAGTTTTGTAAGTTCTTTATAAACTTTGGATATAACTCCTTATAAGATGTATTAGTGACTATGTTCTCCCATTCTGTGGGTTTTCTTTTTATTTTGTTGATGTTTTCCTTTAATGTGAAAAAACTTTTTGGTTTGATGTAGTCCCATTTATTTTTTTTCTTTTGTTTTCCTTGCCTGGGGAGAGATTTCTGATAAAATACTGCTATAAGCATTGTCCAAGATTTTGCTGCCCATGTTTTCTTCTGTGTGGGGGCTCTGCCCACGGAGTTCCCATGCTGCTGCATATAAGAATAAGTCTACTAAGACATGATCTGCTTGGGGAGGAAAGGCTGACCAGTCTCTCAGAGGAGAAAGGCCTTGAGCCTATTTCTAATGGGCTTTTATTGGGTTTAGTTTGCATAGGAATACAGAGCATACATGTAATGCTCATCAGTCATTGTCACACAGTAATGATCAAGGAATAGATAACATTCACAGAATTATAAGGCTTATTCTGAGTCAGGGTCAGATAGATAGAGTAACACCAAAGGGCCATAAAACTTTGGGAAACAGACTCCTTTTGTGCTCGCACCCTTGACATTTAAATTGAAGGCATTCTTAGCAAAGCAGGTTTCACAGGATTTTATGCATTCTCTCTTAGGCCTGATCACCGTGCCCACCCCCCACCCCCTCTCCTGGCCAGGAACCACCCATTCTGGCACAGGGCTGCACCCCCCTTCAGCATTGTTTTAGGCCTAAGTCAGGTGGGGGAAGTAAGGCAGCCAAGAAATTAGGAGACTTCTCACAGATAGAATGAGGACTCAGGCTATGATAAAGCCGAGGGGTGAGGGCTTTTTGTTCCTCCTCCATAATCCCCTAAGTCCTTCCCTGATGGCCCCTTCCTAACTGTGCCTGTTTTAGGTGGTTCCTTCCTTGAGGAATCTTAACCATCACTGGCTAACCAGCCATCCTCCAGGGGCCAAGCAGGGTGAAGTAAAGGGGGCAGAGGCTGTGCCCCTACGGGGAGGATAAGTTTTGTCTCCTTAGTGGCTTATGGTCCCAAGGTCTTTTTACTCAGCCTTACCCATGGAGGGTTACAGCTTCTGAAACCAGGTAAGGCTGTTCCCAACATTCTTCTATGATTTGTATGGTTTCAGGTCTGACATTTAAGTCTTTGATCCATTTTGAGTTTATTCTTGTGTGTGGTGTAAGAAAGTTTTATTTTTCTGCACATGTCTGTCCAGTATTCCCAACAGCATTTATTATGTAAACTATCTTTAGCGAATTTTATATGCTCGCTTTCTCTGTTGAATATTAGTTGACTATAAATGTTTGAGCTTATTTCTGGGCTCTCTGTTCTGTTCCATTGATGTATGTGTCCATTTTCAAGCCAGTACCATGCTGTTCTGATTACTGTGACCTTAAGTATAGTTTCATATTAGGTACCATGATTTTTTCCACTTTGTCCTTCTTTCTCAGTATCACTGTTGCCTTTTCTGGTTCCATATAAGGTTTTGAAATATTTGTTGTAGTTCTGTGAAATATGTCATTAAAATCTTGATACCAGTTGTGTTGAATCTATAGATTGTTTTTAGTATGGATATTTAAATTATGTTAATTCTTTCTTCCATTAAAACGGTTGTGTACTTCCACTTAGTGGATCTTCTTCAGTTTCTTTCGTCAGTGTCCTATTTTCCAAGTACAGGTCTTTTTACATCCTTGGTTAAGTTTATTCCTAGGTATTCTATTCTTTATGAAGCAATTGTGAATGGGATTGTTCTCTTAATTTCCCTTTCTGTTAGGGAAATTGTGTTGGCATATAAAAATGCATCTGATTTCTGGATATTAATTTTGTATCCCGTTTCTTTGCTGAATTTACTTATCAGTCCTAGTAGTTTCTTGGTGGAATCCTTAGGGTTCCCTCTGTGCAGTATCATGTCATCTGTAAATAAAGTCAGTTTTACTTATTGCTTTCCAATTTGGATGCCTTTTATTTCTTCTTCTTGTGTGATTGTTCTGGCTGGGACTTCAGGTACTATGTTGAATAAGAGAGGTAAAAGCAGACATCCCTGTCTTGTTCTTGATCTTAAAGGGAATGCTCCTAGGTTTTACCCACTGAATGTGATGGTGGTATTGTTTGTCATATATGGCCTTTGTTATGTTTAGGTAGGCTCCCTCTATTCCCACTTTGCTGAGAGTTTCTGTCATAAATGGGTGCTGGATTTTGTTAAGTGTTTTTTCTGCATCTATTGATTTGATCAGGTGGTTTTTATCCTTTATTTTGTTTATGTGGTGAAAAACATTTATTGATTTGAGAATGTTGTACCAACCTTGCATTCCCAGAGTAAGTCCCACTTAATCACGGTATATGATCTTTTTGATGCATTGCTGTATTTGGTTTGCTAATATTTTGTTGAGGATTTTAGCATCTGTTCATTAGGGATATTGCCTATAATTATCTTTTTTTGTAATATCTTTATCTAGTTTTGGAATTAGGATAATGCAGGCCTCGTAAAATGAGCTTGGGAGCCTTCCCTCCTCCTGGATTTTTTGAAATAGTTTGTGAAGCTGAGTTGTTAGTTCTTCCCAGAATGTTTGGTAAAATTTCCCTGTGGAGCCATCTGGTTAGGGCTTTTGTTTGTTGGGAGTTTTTGATTACTGCTTCAATGTCACTAGGTGTAATCTGTCTATTCAGATTCTCTGATTCTTCCTGATTTAGTTTTGGAAAATTGTGTGTTTGGAATTTATCCATTTCATCCAGGTTGTCCGGTTGTTGGCATGTCGTTGTTCATAATATTTTCTTACAGTCCTTTGTGTTGCTTTGGTGTCAGTTGTTATTTCTCCTTTTTCATTTCTGATTTTGTTTACTTGGGTGCTCTCTTGTTTTTGTTGATGAATCCGGTTAAAGGTCTGTCAATCTTGTTTATCTTTTCAAAGAACCAGCTCTTGGATTCATTGATCTTTTGTTGTTGTTGTTGTTGTTGTTTTAGACTCGTTCATTTATTTCTGCTCTAATCTTTATCATTTCCTTCCTTCTACTTACTTTGGGCT